>DWTA01000282.1:0-11732 GCA_018236805.1 Plebejus anna | reverse complement strand
TACTCGACACTGGCCATGGCTAAAGCCGAAGTGCCATAATAAGAAAAAAAAATTAAGCGTGACAATGACAATAAAATTGCTCGTCTAAGGGGCCGGTTAGACAACTACAAACTAAACACACATTAGTCTGTATTATTATATTATATTATTAAGAATACTGGATATAAAGATATAACATGAAATATTGCAATGAGAAAATAATATAATGTTAAATGACTATCATAGTCAAGTTTATATATTTTTTTTATTTACTATTTATCAGAATATTTACAAATTAGAAGTATTTCCAAACCTATACGTCCTGCAAACCTTCAAGAAGAGAGCGTATTCCCTCTTAAAAGGCTAGCAACGCACCTGTAGCTCTTCTGATGTTGCGAGTCACCCGTTTACTCGTTTGCCCCCTTATTTCATAAAAAGAATTCAATGAACTCAGAAAATATAAAGAGCAAAATCTATAACGCCTTATCGTGACCATACTTATTATGCATCTCCTTGTGGGTGCTCAAATTTTTTCGACGCAGGAAAGTTTTGTCGCACACGTTGCAGGTAAACGGTCGCTGGCCCTGGTGTCTCACCATGTGCAGCTTCAAATGGTAGTTGTCGAAGAACCTGTCGTTGCAGACCGAGCAGACCACGTCCTTCTCCTTCAAGTGCGTCCGCCGTATATGATCTTTCATGAAGGAGTTCCTGGTGAATATTCTGTCGCAGTAGGTGCATCTGTGCCCGATGTCGTGGACCTGGATCAGATGCTTCTGTTTGTGGTACTGGCTCTTGAATAGCTCCGGGCATTTCGGACACTTGACATCTTTCGCGTTGTGATATGTAGCCTTGTGTCGTTTAAGGCTCGACTGATTTTTGAATTTGGATCCGCAAATTTCGCACTCGCAAGATCCGATGTGGGCGTGCGCTAAGTGCATTTTCAAATTCGATTTCCTATTGAAACCCTTGCCGCAGAAATCGCAGATAATAGTGTTGTCGTTGTGGTCCGAGTTGATATGTCTGAGGAGAAGATTGAAGTATCGAAAGACTTTCGGGCAGTACGGGCAGGTTGTGTTGTCCTTTACCACTTTGAACAGCTCGAAGCAGCGCCCTATGGACTTATCGTAGGGCGATCGGTGTTCACTGATAATGTGATCTATTAAATCGTCGAAATCTTCTATCGGCAGTCGGCAAACTGTGCAGGACAACGACGATATATCTATCTTGACGGTGAGTCGTTCGCCTTTACATCTGTTCAAGTATCTTTTCGACTCGATGACGGAATGCTCCTTTAGCGTGTGTTCTCTAAGATCTTCGAAATCAAAAAATTTTTGTGGACAGTGAAAACAACAGAATTTAGAGCTGGTAAACATGAACGGTATGGCCGTCGACAAGTCTAAAACGGTGTGTATGTTCCTCCTCATTTGCGAAGTGTAATGCCACTTGTTCGGTTGTTTTCTGTTGCCATCTGTGCTAATCGGGTTCATATCGTGCGAGGCTTTCACTTCCATTTTCGTTTTGCACCTACCGATGTGTTGTTTGAGCTCCTGCGTCGTATGGAACTTTTTAAGGCAATAATGGCAGTTTGCACATTTTAGATCACCGTCATCCGGGTGGTCTCGCTCGATATGTTTTTGTAACAGTGTACAAGACGGAAAACTAGCGTTGCAAGCTTTACAATATGTGGAATGGAAGTTATTTTGATGTCTTCTTAACGAATGTAGAGACTCGAATATTTCTAAGCACAGTTCGCAGGAGTAGCCACCGTTGCGGTGGTAAAAACGGAGATGGGTTAATAAAAAATTTTTCCGCCTAAAGCGTGCACCACAATTGTCGCAAACAAAATCCTTCCGGGTGTGTAAGATTCTTATATGACGTAGTAAACCTCCAAAGTTAGTGAACTGTTCATCACAAAATCGACAACGGTTATCGGCGAGTCTATACTCCTGAAACAGCATCTCGACCTCCTTGTCGTACTCGAGCTTGTGATCTGTGATGAGATGATCGATAATTACTTTGAAGTCTTGAAATGTTTCATCGCATATTTCGCAATAAATCTCCGATGTATCTAATTTGACTTCTATGTGCTTCCCGGTAATCATTGTCAACGCACGATCGCTCGTTGTGCACAATCCGTGTGATTTTGTGTGTTTCCTGAACTCCTCGTATTCGGCATAAGCCTCCCCGCAGTGAAAGCAGATGTACAATAGTTTTTTCCATTTAAAAGGGATTATGGATGTGTGGTTGAAGATTATTTGCCAATTTTTCCTTCTCCGTTCAGCCGCATCTGGAACAAATCGTTCTGACTGTCAATCTTCCAAATAGACGGTTTAAAGTAGTACCTCGTAAAATATATTGGATTATACGAACACCTCATTAACATTTTTGTGAATATAATTACGTAATGTATAATTTATACGTCTGTATGTTATGACGGCCTAGATTTTTTAGAACAATGAGTTCTTCTAATCATGCGGGGAAATTATTGTGATGCTTATTCATGTGACCTTTCAAATTCTTTTTCCACCGAAATTGTTTCTCACAAACATCACAACGGAAGACTCGCGTTTCCTGGTGTTTCACCATGTGGTTTTTTAAACGTTTAGCATCATAAAAACTCTTGTCACACATCTCACATTTAACACCTTTCTCTTTCAAATGGATTTTTTCAACGTGGTCGACTAAAAAGTAGTTGCCGGGGAATCGTTTTCCGCAATACTGGCACACGTTCCCGGATTCGTGCGCGTCCAACATGTGTCTGTTTAAAGCATATCGCGCCGTGAATTTCTCACCGCATACGTTACATTTTATCCTCTTGACATTATGTTCGTTCCCCAAGTGACGTTGTAAAATGCCCTTCGACGAACACTCCAAGTTACACACGTCACATTTGAAAGTGACCGGTGTCCCACGACAGTTACTCACGTGAAACCGGAAGCCGGGCGCGCTTCGAAAGGACCTGCCGCAGTGCATACATAAATGTTTATTCTCCGAGTGCTCCTGGGACATGTGACTCAACAGTTTGCCAAAGAACAGATACTCCTGTTCACAAATCGGACACGGGTATTTATCTTTGATCAATTTGAGAGGTTGCAAATTATTATCGACGGATTTATCGTATCGCGCCCCGTGCTCCGACATCAAATGGTCGATCAAAGAATCCACGTCCTGCATAGATGTGCGACACAGCTTGCAAGCGATAACGGATGTATCGATTTTGAGAGGGCGTTCCAGCCTTCCTCGCAACGACATACATTTATGATTCTCATCACAAACCGGATGTTCGATAACCGTATGTTCTCTTAAATCCCGACTTTCGTTAAATTGTTTGCCACAGTAGAAGCACTTAAATCTATTAGTAAAATATTTAAAAGGGATAATCGTAGACATATTAAAAATACACGCGACGTTACTTCTGATTTGAGTGACGGTGTTAGGTTTATCTTGTTGTGGGGTATGATCGTTTTTGATATGTTTAGATAGACCACGGTCCGAAAGGAAGACCCGGGAACAGATATCGCACTTCACAATGTGATCCTCAGAGTTGTGTTTTTCTAGAGCATCGAAAGTAGAGAAACTTATTGTACATTTAGTGCACACATACTTCGCTCTATGCGGTATCGTTACATCCAAATCTATTTTGTTAGAAATTAATTTAGAATCACCACCATCGCTGTTACTTCTATCGTTACTCAGATGCTTTTTACAATAATAATTACTGTGGTCGATTAATGCATCGATGTTTTTGAATTTGCTACTACAATTTAGACATTTCAAATCGATTAACCTAAATGGTATTAAATGAGACGTTACATCTTTATTGCAGTCCTTTTTATGTTTACTTTTTAAATGTGTTATAATTATAGGTGGATTTTCAAACGATTCCTCGCATATTAGGCATTTTATCTCGGAGACGTCTACTTTTACTTTATTATCCTCAGATTTAATGATATTAACAAACTGATTATTTTCTATACATTTGTGATTCAACGTGTGGAGTTTTAAGTCATTGTAGACCGTATGTTCCTCCCCGCAATAGAAGCAACGGTATATTCCATTATAATCGAATGGTAGTATAGTGGTGCAGGTAAAGAGATTTTGAAGACTACGATGAGTTAATTTACTAGCGTCAATTTTGATTTCCGGTCCAAACTTATCTGCAAAGAAAATTTTCTGCTTTATTTTTTATTGTTTTATGTATTTAAATTTATTTTATTTAAGGAAGTTTGACAGAAACGTGATTTATACATGTTACAAATAAAAGTTTTATTAGAAATAGTTCTTATCGTCGCGGTATATAAACTAACAAAATCTTGACCGATTTTTTATATTTTTTCTAGTTTGCCATTAGGATTTTTTTCAGGTTAGAAACGCACAGATTTACTACTGTCCTACACGAGTACTAGTAGGTGAGAGAAAACGGAGCAATTATTATAATCCTACAACACTGAGAAACATAGTTGACTTATTCACTATACATAATAATATCTATATATATAGACTAGTACTTGTTGACTAAACTTTAGGGGTCCAATAAAACCTGAGAAAATTATTTATCAGGGAAAAGGCTACGGGCAGAAGCCACAGTTATAAATTAGATAACGCGTAGACACATTGATGGAAACGCTTTTGCTTTCATAATCATCTTAAGACACAAATATACATAATATTACATATAATATACGTAACGCTCACGAAAACTAAAATTCAGAAATCATTCCTTAAATAAATAATACTTTAGTACGTCAAAATCGTCTTCTAATATCTACTTCATATCGCTTGGTCGTGTTTCCCGTGTCTAGTCATATGAGTTCGGAGACTCTTCCTCCAATAGAATCTCTCCCCGCACACGTCACAGTGGAAGTTTTTTTCCCCGCTGTGCTTCACCATGTGCCTCCTGAGGAGGATACTATTGAAAAACTTCATATTGCATATGGAGCACTCCACACTCTTCTCCTTTAAGTGGGTTCGTCTCATGTGGTCCCTCATGAAGGAGTTGCGGGTGAATAGTTTGCCGCAGTATGTGCACTTGTGGCCCGAATTGTGCACCTCGATGAGATGTTTCTGCCGGAGATACTGGGTGGCGAATGTCTCCGAACACTCGGTGCATTTGGCGGCCTTCACCCCGTGGACCTTCGCCATGTGCATGTACAGTCTCGACGGTATGTTGCAGTCGGCGCCGCAGATGTTACATCTGAACCTGCCGTCCCTGTGACGTCGCCACACGTGAACTCGCAGATTCTCGTCCCTTCTGAACGTCTGACCGCAGTAAACGCATATTATATTGTTGTTCGTGTGCACGTTGTTCATGTGCTTGAGCAGTGTTCCGAAAAATCTGAACACCTCGTTCGGACAGTTCGGACAAGCCATGTGGTCCTTTATTAGTTTGTAGGGCTGCAGGCAAGTCGTGATGGACTTATCGTAGTTGGCCTGGTGTTCGATCGTCAGATGATCGAGTAGGGTGTCCAAATCCTTCATCGACTCGAAACAAATCTTGCAAGCGAGAGACGATACGTCTATTTTGACGCAGGCGACCGACTCGCGGCATTTTCGAATACACTTCGCCTTCGTGTCGCAGGAAGGGTGTTCCATGACGGTGTGTTCTTTCATAAGATCGGAGTCGGGAAAGTCTTTGGAGCAATAGAAGCAGTTGAACTTATTTTTATAAAAGTTAAACGGTATCGCCGTAGACATGTTAATGACGATTACGATGTTTTCTCTGACCTGTTTTACGCTGGGTCGCTTCGCCACTTCGTAGAGAATATCGGAATCCATTGCACCATCCTCCTTCTTAACGTCGTCATCGATTACTACGTCCTCGCCTTTACACTTTTTCAGGTGCATTGTCAGTCCTTGTCTCGTATGGAAATCTTTGGAGCATATTTCGCACTGCACACATCCGTCGTCGGGGTGCTCCGACTCCATGTGCTTTTGTTTTAACGAGGCCGATGGTAGTTTCAAGTCGCATATGCTGCAAGTCGTCAAATGGCGGTTGTCCTTGTGTTTCTTCAGTACATTCAACGACGTGAAGCTTTGGGAGCAAATCTCGCACTCGTACCCTCCTTCTCGGTGGTAATTCTTCATGTGCGAGAACAAATCTCTCCTCTTATTGAACTTCTGCTCGCATTTATCGCACACGAGGGATATTTTCGGATGACTGGTGTTCACGTGCGACACGAGGTACCCAAAATACGTGAATTTCTCGGTGCACGATAAGCAGCTCAAGTCTACGAGTCTGTACTGCTCGATCGGCGTGTCGACGTCCTTATCGTATTTCATGTTATGCTCATTACACAGATGTTCTATTAGTTTATCTAATATTGGGAACTGTTCGTTGCAAATCTCACATATAATTATTGATACGTCAATTTTGACTTCCATATTTTTTCCACCCTTCAAAACTTTTAGGGAATAGTCTTTGGTGGAGCAGGGGCCGTGGGATTTAGTGTGCTTGCGTAGTTCGGTGTAGTCTGAGTTACCTCTGCTGCAATAGAAGCATAGGTACCTCCCGCGCCATTTAAACGGTATTACCGTGGTGTTATTGAAAAGTAACTGTAGATTTTTCCGTCTACGCATCGACGAACATTCGCCTTTATTTTTCTGCGTTTTAAAATCTGAAACGAAATGTTCGAACTGTAAATGCACTCCATATCGCCCGAACAGAATTTCATTGAATTGACTAAGATTTGAAGTATGTATACGCAACTGGTAGCTAGTTTATATGATTAAAATTATAGAACTTGTTTTATGAAAAAAATTCTTAAATATTATAAAATGTATTCAGAATGCAATTGTAATAATATGTGATTTGTAGAGAGCGCAACAAAATAAAATACAATAGACAAACAAAATTGTACTATGGCACACTTAAAATTATATGTTTTATACAAAACCCCTAAGGAAAATACGCGTGTAGTATAAATCAGCACATTTTAAAAAAACAGACTCAATTTCGAGGATCAAAGTTGTTGTACAACTAAAAACGTCGAACGTCGAATAGATAAACGCAGTCTACACTCTACGATGCATTTAAAATGGCGTCCCACTCCCAACATTTAAGTATAAAAAAAAATTCAGCTTAGTCATTATTTATTGTTGGCAAAATACTCATTGTAAAAGAAAAGGTTACGTATACATATTATATTAAAAAATATATACTTATGTTAATTGTATGATCACACATAGTATCTAGGTTTGAGGATGGTGCACTTTCATATGCAACTTGAGGCTCGTGTTTTGTACGAACGCCTGACTGCACTCCGTACAAGCGTATCGTCTATCGCCGTTGTGTATACGCATATGGTCGCGCAAAGTCTGTGTCCTAGCGTACGACTTCTTGCAGATCTCGCAATGGTGTATTCTCTCCCCCAAATGTTTCACCATGTGCTTTTGGACGTGCGTCCTGGTGAAGAACTTCTTATCGCACATGGTACACGAAAAATTTCTCTCCCTAACGTGCACCTCCTTGCAGTGCGCCCACATTTTGCTGGCTACATGAAAAGGTTTGCTGCACACTGGACAGCTTATGACAGTCAATTTAACGTTGTGAATGGAATTGTGGTGCAGTTTCCTCAGCAAATAGTTTTTGAACGTCTCCGAACAGTGGAGGCACTTGATCAGCTTTCTTCTGTTATGCTGCTGCATCTCGTGGCTAGTTCTTTGAGCGAGCGTCTCGAAGGTCTCCGAGCACGATGTACATTTGAAGTTGGAGCCGTGGGAGAGGGCGTGGAACCTCAGGCGGTCCTGAGTGAGGAAAGATTTGCCGCAGTGCTCGCAAACATAGAGGCCGAAATGCTCGTTCATGTGCTGGTTCAGTTTGATGAAATACTGAAATGTCTTAGAGCAAACTGCACACTGATACTCGTTACTGGAAAGTTTGTAGGGCACGACCCCGAAGCCGCATGCCTCTTCGAAGTTTTTGCCATGTGTATTTCTAAGGTGATCGATAAGCGAGTCTAAATTATCGACCGCCCTATCGCACAGTCTACAAACACATTCGGATATATCAATTTTGACTTTCTCATCTCTCCTTAGATACGAAACGGCGGACTGAACGTTCGCTTTGTTATGCTCGTTCCCAGAATGTTCCCTCAATACTTCCAGTTCTTTGAATGGTTTGTGGCAGTAAAAACATAGATAGTTGTGACGATGCCACTTGAAGGGGAACACAGTTGACGACTCTATGATAGTGACAGCGTTTCCTTTCATGAGTCGGTTGCGATGAGTTGCTGTCATTAACGACTTTGTGAGTTTGGGTGTGTCTCGGGATTTCACACCTAAAAATTCAAATGTCTTTGTAGCTCTTTGTCACATTCATATGTTTTTCTTAGGAATACTGTTGTCGATCCCCTCTTTCCTTTTAATATTTGCCTATTCTTTGTCTACAGTGTTTTTATTCTCGCAATTCTAGAGGATGGAATGTATAGAGTAAAGATGAAATGTGTATATTTATAAACCATAAATCGTACTAGCCTTTCCTTACAGTTGGAACTATATTTTGTGTAACAAAATTTAAAATTTGAATATTATATCAAAAACAGAATCATCATATTTTATTTATTTTAAGTTTCGTAAGAGCGTTTTGAAAAATATCAAGTGCAATTAATATTTTTAGCAATTATTAATAAGCAAACAATTAAAAACCTCTATAAAACCTCTATAAATTCTTATTTTTAGAGCCATAACTAGTAGAGCACTTAAATGTTTATACCATAAGATTTTGTATTTATAAAAAATTCTTACACCAATCTTATAATATAAGCAAGTAACTGCTGATATATAAAATTTGAGATTGAACTATTTATGTTAAGTACTGAAAACTGATTCGTAATAAACAAAAAACTTATTAAGCAAGACTATTATTTTTTATCATAATACATTTTATAGTCCAATCTCAAATCTAAAAAAATATCCAGAAGTTCAAATTTTGGTAATGTAAACTACTAATATTATAAATGTTAATTAAGCTTATTTTTTATGTAACATATTTTTAAGTGTTGGTCCAAAATTTTAACTTTTGGTCAAAGAATAGCTTACCTACTAATAAAAATATTTATGTTCACTGAATACTGAATAGCAACAATGTTTTGTAATAATCTGATACTTTTCACTTCTTAAAAATTATAATATGTAGATAGAAGTAACTTATAGTTATTATTTTAATTAAAAAAAAACAGGCCAAGTGCGTGTTGTTCCGTAGTACCGCTAGTTTTTGATAATTTTTGTGTACTGTATGTACTATAGTCTATTCAGTGAATAAATATTTTTATTAGTGAAGGAGTAGAAACATCATTGTCAACCAACCTTTAGATGTCTTTGGTTTGTCTTCAAGTTTAGCTTTTTTCGGCGTGGTTTTTTCTTCTTCAGTGACAGTTTTCTTTGGTCTTCCTCTTTTCTTTTTTACTGCTGACACTGATGCAGTCAAATCAGCATTATCAAGAGTAGTTTCTATTTCAATTTTTTCTGGTAAATCATCTGAAAAAATAACAATTTCTACAAATATGGTTATGGATAATATTGATGTCCCTAGATATTTTTTAAGTATATAATGCGCACATTTATTAGCGCCGCACGCGCCGCATTTTGAAATTTGTTAAAATAATAATAATAATCATTTTTATTCAGACAATAAACCCACAACACATAATAATTATGTATAATATAAAATTAAGTTAAGTTTAAGTTAAATTGTACATAAAAATATATAAAAGTATACTGTATACATTGTGAATAAAAGTAAATACTAACGAAAGATAAAAATGAAATCTTGGTGAAACCTCGCATATTCATCCACACCCAACGCGTCGCATTTCGTGTACTATGCAATGTGTTTGACCCGTAATCGCTCGTATGGTGCTGAGTTGACAAATGTGTGTTTATAAATATATACTATAAGAGAATAAATAAATACCATTATCAAAGTCCAAATCTTCAAGATATTCTGCATCTAAGTTGTCCGTGTACTTAACTTCTACTTTTACAGGTTCCTTGTACACCAGCACTGAAAGAATTGGTACAAAATAAGGCATAGACATAAAATCATGTTGGAGTGACTATTTAAAGCAATCTGGATAAATACTGTGCGGGTGGTCATGGTCTTTAATTTGATACTTATTTTAAAAAGTTTAAATGTCAAATTATAACACCAACTGCAACTATTAAAAAAAAACTGCTAAATAAAGACTAGCTGCTGGAAGTTCATTATAATAATATATTAGCATATTGATTTGGTTAATGCAATGCTTACCAGTTTTACTAAATTCCCCTTTGCAAACCATGTTGATAAACTTTTTCTCTGACTCTAGCACTTGCTTCTTGAAATCGCATGCGTCCCGTAATCTCGTAATGCAAACCTCACATATTAGCCTGTTCGGACCATTAGGGCCTTCTACATGCTGCGAAATCTAAAAAGTTTTTTAGTTAAATAACCTCTTACTAATAAAAAAAATATAGGTTACACAGTGCATGCTGCTGCAATGACAGTAGGCATCTACTGTATCAACTGACATACTCGCACATGAAAGTAACTTGCATTGCAGACCCACGGTGCAAGTAGCTGCGCCATAGTACTGACCAGGCCAGCTCGCATCAGCCGGCCTAAATTGCGCATAACGAGAAAATTTTGTCTATATATGTTTTCTTGATATTTGATGGTTTGTCTCTTCAATACTCGAGAGTGAGATATCTCGTTGTATGCGCATTGCGCATGCTAGATGCACTGGCCACCCAGGCATGAGATAGGTTATGTATATAGATGTTTTTTTCTTCTCTGATATGTAAGAAGTCCTGACAAAAATACTCATAGGATACTTTTTATCCCAGGAAAATGTACAGTACCTGGAGTTTGCAGACCGGGCGTCATCTAGCCCATTAACCCCCGAACGGCCCAAGAACGGCCGCGAAAACAATAGATTTCCAAGAACTCCATTACGATAGACGATTATTATGATTGACGGAATAACAAAAAGACTGGTCTAACTAGGGCTGCTATCCGTCTGGATTTCCCTGGATTAGTCCTAGTTTGAAGGGCTTGAGTTAATCAGATTTTTACAAATTTTGTTTAATTAAAAAGAAAGCTGATATTTTACCAAAAATTAGCAAGACAATCTTGAATACTTATAAGAGGTGTCCGGGGAAATACAAATGTCGGGGTATTTTGTGCTTGATCGGCTTAGGTGATGGCAGCCCCAGGTCTAACAAATTGACGATAGGTACATAATATAATATTTTAATAAAATATGAATTATTGATTGGCCCCTCTTTTACTATGATTCGAATGAAAATTTTTGTTTTCACTTACACTTATATCAAAGCAATCCAATAGCATATCTGCATAAATTTCAGTCTCATTAAACCAAGTGTACTCAGCTCCCAACTCCTTGTAACAACCTTCGGAGAGACAACACCGGCATAAGCCAGGGCTGTCTTTGATTACCGTTTCTTGAAATTCCATCTTCTACAATACACTCGTATCTATTTAAAATGCGATATTTATATTATTCGTTATTACATGTGTGTATTGAATTTAAAAATTCGAGCAAAATAATGCCACCAACGAACGCACAACGAACGACACCCCGCCATATTGATTTAAAAAAATGGCGTTTCAACGCGTTTTATATTTTTTTTATTTGGTTAAGTTTAGGTTAAGACCTTAAAGTCTAATGACTAAAATTATGTGTTGGGGACTGGGGTCTTGGGGAATAGGCTACTTGACCTAATTTTTTTCTTCATGCTAATCGCTTCTTAATCAT
>DWTA01000281.1:0-11734 GCA_018236805.1 Plebejus anna | reverse complement strand
AAATTGAACGTGAAAGGCGTTTATAAACGCTCTTAACTTATGAAATAGAGTTTTTCCATTCCGTTTTTCCGTTCCATTCGGGTGTCCTTTGACACCTCTCGAGTTTTTTTACATGCAATATTATATTCATTTACTAATATTAGTTAAGTACATCTTTAGGGCTACTAAGATCACAAAATTATTATTCGTTGTTTATTTAATTGGCTGATATTTCAAAGGGGGCCGGCCAATCATTTATTACCTATATGTAATGCTCTCGATACAAATTAAATTGATCCAAAATGATCTATATAAATCATTTGGTGAAACAGACCGCCCATTTCGAGTTACGTTATCGAATGTTGATTAATAGTTTGGGCGATACTTTTTAACTTTACGTAATATTATTGTCTTTTATCTTACAGATTTTCGTCTTTTGGTGGCGAAGTCCATTTAACAGCCGATCGCTGTTGGAGTGCTATTTATATTTTTTAAACAAAAATAAATTTGTCCGTTTTTTACTGGACTAAACGCCGTCGTTTAGTCCAGTTGCATACTGGACATCTTGAAAGCCAAGTTCGAAATAATAATTGTATGGAATTTTATATGAAGCCTTCATAATATGCGAAGCGTTCTTTCTGATCCGATATAGTACCTATTTTTAATTATTTTCTATGTGTGTATTTCTAGCAGCTTTAATCAATTTTTTATCTTCTACAGTTTTACATGAGTAACAATGGTGAGAATGTGTCGTGGGTTAAAGCCCCTTAAAAATCTTTATACCATTAAAAAAATGACTGCCTCTACAGTATCCGAATGTACATAATTTGATAACATTGTCAATGTTGTCCCTGTTCACAATCGACTTCTTATCAATAACTTAATTGATTGTAATGATGATCAATTATTTGGGTACTTGACTAATGAAATTTTTTATTAAATGACAGGTTTTTGATAGTTTAACAATTAATTATGGTAATTGTGTTAATACAACGTGTTAAATTGATAATTATTTATAATTGTATGTTAATTAGATAAGAGTAATATAAGCAATGATTTTGTATACAATATCTTAAGCTCATATCCTTTTTTCACTTTGGTAGGGATTAGCTTTAAAACCAAAAAAAAAAACATGATCAAGGCATACACAACAACAAGAAGATGTGACAAAGCTATAAAACAAAAGTCCCTAAAATTGTATAATACAATTTTGTCGAAACTCTACCAACGTAGAACTCTTCGCTCCAATCGAGACCAAATCGTATACATCTTATTCAACTTCCCAACTTTGATTCAAAATAAAAGGGTTCTTAATAACGATAATAATTTAGCAATGGTGAAAATTCGCAACACTTAAATTCGTCTGATTGATGTTCTCCATTTATCACTCCCCTCGTTTGCGCCGATCGTTCATATAAAACTTTTAAAATGGGTCAGGAGGTCTTCCCTTAATTGCCATCGAGATGTAATTAAAAATTTTAAATCGATATCCGACTATATTTTGATTGAGTTTGTATTAAGAACTTACACTTTATCTATCTTTTTGGTAGTGCGAGTTTTGGTTACACTGGTTCTTCTCGCCGGATTCGTTCCCGTACCGGCGCAGTGGTGGGTATCATAGTTTCGAAGTTCATTTTTTTTAATATAACTCTGAACAAAATATTTTTGTTGTTTTTTTTTAAAGGAAAACAACTTTAAATTATTTGTGTCGGATCAGAAGTCTCACACTCCTTATTAACTGAATATGGTGACCGGTCAGACGGAGTTGGGGAGATGGGGAGAGAATTTGACCAAATTGACAGATCTTCAATTCTTCACACGCACATAAAAATATTAGTATCTCATGTATAACGTGTATTGTATATGTGTGTCAATGAGATACCTATATTTTCGTGCAAATGTGAAAAGGATAAGCTAGTATGCTTTAGAATTCAGACCAATTGCCGAAGTTTTGTCAACTAAACAACAACCTTATACCGTAGAGTCTACGGTCTTGGTCTACGGTGTAGACCAAGTCCCAGTACTTACTACTACGTACGTACAGGGTTAAGTCGACCGACCTTAAAGTATTCCAGTAAGCACGAGTAACATCAAGGTTGGCCTGTGAGTAGTCCGACCCGATACTATCGGCCTTGCTAGTTGCTAATATATATTATGGGGGCTCAAATACTTTTTTTGAGATATATTTTAAATCCTTTGATATAATATAAGAAAGTGTATTTCTACAAATACCTTCTGATGCTTGACATTTTTACACACATTAAAGCCTTAACCCAACTCTAGAAGGCTAAGCTGGAACAAGCTTTCTTAAATTCGTTTGTTTAGTGTCCCACGTCATAACAATGGCGGGGGATCACGTCAGCTGTCGGAGTACGAGGAGATGGTATCGCCCGATGATTGGACAGCAGCGCCCCCGCGTAAGCTGATCTACTGATAAGTCAATCAAACATCGCCAGTCGCGGGACAGGAGGGAACAAAGTTTGAGAGAAAATGTTTGAAATATTACTTAGATTGAGAGTCTGACACTATTTGATTCCACTTTGCATGACCAATGTTTGCCGTTCCTCCTTTTCAGGACTTTCTAATCTCCTATGATGTTATGGACTTCTATGGGTGATAATGATGGCTTTTCAGTACATGATATGTTTGCTCATATGATCCCTGGGCAATTGTGATGGCTTTCCATTAGGTGATCTGTATGCTCATATGATCCCTGTTTCCAAGAAACACCGTACCAGTTACTGCAGGGCATCTACGTTACCGTCTCGTTGTAAGCGCTACGTCCAGATAATGTTTCAGTACCTATTTAAAATGTTGTATAAGTTTTAAGCATTCAAAATTTTGGGTAAGCTGTAGGTTTTATATTTATTTTGGAGTCACCGCATTACAATGGTCCAAACTACAAGCCTGTTCACATGCTTTATAACAATTTGCACATTAAATACGTATGAAGCTTTTTAATTCGCCTTGTAATTCAAAGCACAATTATTTTTGGTGAAAAGATCCGATGCACATTTATCAACGCTATTTTATCTATTACTACACATTGAGAACTGCTTAAGAATATCTTTACTAATTAATAAAAGCTGTCAGCATACTGAATCCAATTTCAGCGCAGTTATTTCTACGTCTGTTTTTATTTAAACAAGTATTTTCGTCATACATTTTGCAGATTGTCACTGAACTACATAAGCGTAAATCCGACCATATTATGTCCTTTAAGAAGTCACTCACATCATTAGTTATATCTTTTTTCTTTAGACGACGTATGCCTTTACAAACCTGCGCTGTGACATTTTTGGTACAGCTGGAAGAATAAATTTGTGAAAAATGTCTTTATAAAGATGGCCGGAAATACATAATTTATATTCCAATCGAGAAAAAATGTTGGTACACATATAAAAACCATTTAAACAGTGCTTGTTATCGGAAAACTTGCATATTGCAGCATTGGAAATCACTTTTGAAATCTTGAAGTTATGAACATTCTTAAATAAAAAATCAAAAATTTAAAGATCGCGTATACTCTTATCAACGCTAAAAAGCATCAACTTATAGATATTATAACCAGATGTTTGTAAAATGTAACGTAAGTCTTATTATAATTTTACACATCGGAAACAGTAGGAAGTATACTAAACATACTGTACATAATAATTATCCATTTTCAGTTCCGCGCTGTATCGAAAAACTTTTAATTTAGCCAAGTCGCTATTGTGAGTCTTTTAAAAAGGCCCGAGTATTGTATGCATTTAACAAGGAGTCGTGACAGTTATTAATGGTTTTCCTACTATTTTTCTCCGGCAGAGGATCGACTTAGGTATCATCGGCCTTTGTTCGGACGAAACGCGGCCGGGGCTATTGATTTAATTTTCATTTATAAAGTTTTATGTTACGGATTAACTTTACTTGGAATGATGTGAATATGATCAAAAGGCTCATATCAAAGGGTTTTCGTGGTTGGATACGCTGTCGATCCTGGCGACACAGGAGATACAGTGGTGAGAATGTGTGGTGGGCCAAGCCCGTTAAAAATGATCAAAAGGCTAGGATGTAAGTATCTAAATATGTGTAAATTTTGTGCAACTTAAGTGAAGTTCTTTGTAGGGTTTAATGAACTTTTTAGTTAATTAGAATCCATAATTTATAAAATGTCTGTCGTAAGTAATTTCATTATTTTTGGAATCATAATTTTTATCTGAAACTAAAATTAAAGTTACAAATTTTTACTATTTGCCAGATGACCCGGTGAACTTCGTATCATTTTCCTCCTAATACAAACCTTCCTTCCCTGAACGATTCAGAGAAGTAGCCCCTGCGCAGCAAACCTTCCCTGGATTTCCAAGAAAATTTTTTGACTGAAATCAGCCAAATCAGTTCAACCGTTTTCGCGATATAGCGTGACTATAAGACACATTTTTTTATGTCAATTGATAACAAACAATACAATATTAACTTCCAAAGTCACTGGCTTCAGCTCGTGTGTAGAGCTCAGTCTTGGAAAAGTCCTTATCAGCACGCAAGCCACGTCCAACCACGTCAACTACTAGCTAATAGTTATTGAAAGAAAACAAAGCGATCGAACTGAAAATAAATACTCTTTTAAAGAATAAATAAAAATACTTTTAAATATTTTTTTATTTACATACACTAAACTTTATTTTCTACTCGTTTAATACTGAGGCTTTCTTTTGTCCGCGAGAACAATTTCCATTAGTTTTGCTTTTCTTTTTTGAAATAAAGGTGTACGCCAGTCGCCAACCCAGCAACGGAAATCTAGCAATATTACTTACCGGTAGGGTGCCTAAAACATGTTAAAAGAGAAAAGAATCTTTTTATAATTGTTGGCGATAATGCAACCAATTTTAGTTTTTTTACTGTGCGATAAACCAAAACCTGCCAGGATAATAATTGAAAAGTGGGCTTACCTTACAATTTTTATTTACATTTAGATAAAAATGAAAGTAAAGTATACAGAGTAAGTTATCATTATGCTCCAGTTAAGTAGGTATATGAAATTAAAATCGATGTGTCAGAATTTTCTTAATAAGATTAGGATATATAATTTCTAAATCCTAGTGAGCTATTGACCAGAATCTAGATATTATAAACAATTACCTATTGACTTTGATGCCTACCATCAACTCCACCGGGTGCCGCATAACAATTGAATATCTATTGTGTATGTGATTCCCACGATTGAGGTAATAATATTATCTTGATCAGAAACATTAAGAAAGTATTATAACTGACTCCAAAAACATTGCACAAAATACTCAAAACTGTTGAAACTTAAATTGATTTGTTTGATGTGCCAACAAAAACACCGTATGATATTCTAATAGTCTTTCGAGTCGTATGTTGGATCCACGGGCGGCATTTATAAAGCAAACCTTATCCATTACTCAATTATTTTCTAAATTTCAATCATTGTCTACGGCTGCGACGGAGCGGTATTTTCGAAATCCTCACTACGTGGAGCCGCCATCATTACTCATTCTGAGCGGAGCGCTTTTTGCGACCGCCTTCGGTGCAGCACAATCTGAATTGTCTGCGCTTTTATGTGCAAATAGATTGTCTTTTTCCATATTTAATTCACGTTAATAACTGTTAATTTGATTTTAATTGAAATTAAACAAGAGTGTAGGTGGTTGATTTTTTAACAATAGGTGTAATTTTTACAGAAGGCGTTATACTTTTGGCAATACCAAAATTGTATATTATGTTTCTTTAATGCATTTGATTTATAGCTTTGATCTTCTATAGAGATAGGATATCGTCTTGATCAAACGTTTTGTATAGTACAATTGATAGTGAAAAATGTAGAGTTTTGAATACAGTACTTCTACAACTGCTGCGTCGTTAAAACTATGTAAAACTTGTTATTAAAATAGTTTGTGAAGATGTAATGCAAATATTATGTGCTTACTCTACTACTACTATTACAGGACTACCTTCAAAGTAAAAACTAATCCCAAAAGCATTTGGGTGTTTCGCAGTTTTTAAATAAAGAACATCTTTATTCAACTTAACATTCATTGGGGACATATTTCTTTGACGCATTGTTGTTATTTGCTACTGTTTGTCCAGGATTGACCCGAGGGACCGATCCATCAAGAAACAGTATGCTATGAAGAAGTTCGAGTTTTGTAATACGATTCTCGAATCCGTCAAAATATTTACGGAGAATCAGAGCGATTTTCCGGGCAATCGATCAGCTACTGACTGGTAGTTAAAAAGTAAGATCTTTAATGTCATCCGTGCGTGAAATTGATATATCATAATACAGTAAGTAGCGCGAGCGGCGGCAAAAAATATAATGTGTAAAATGAAAGTAATACCTAGCTCGTTTAGAGCTGGTTGCATATTTGCGTAGAGTACAGCTGCTTCTACAGTAAAATATTATTTATAAATTATATCCATACTTATGGAAGTATGGATACAGACAGACACACTTTCGTATTTATAATAATTATTATAAATACGAAAGTGTGTCTGTCTGTATCCATACTTCCATAAGTATGGATATAATTTATAAATAATATTTTACTGTAGAAGCAGCTGTACTCTACGCAAATATGCAACCAGCTCTAAACGAGCTAGGTATTACTTTCATTTTACACATTATATTTTTTGCCGCCGCTCGCGCTACTTACTGTATTATGATATATCAATTTCACGCACGGATGACATTAAAGATCTTACTTTTTAACTACCAGTCAGTAGCTGATCGATTGCCCGGAAAATCGCTCTGATTCTCCGTAAATATTTTGACGGATTCGAGAATCGTATTACAAAACTCGAACTTCTTCATAGCATACTGTTTCTTGATGGATCGGTCCCTCGGGTCAATCCTGGACAAACAGTAGCAAATAACAACAATGCGTCAAAGAAATATGTCCCCAATGAATGTTAAGTTGAATAAAGATGTTCTTTATTTAAAAACTGCGAAACACCCAAATGCTTTTGGGATTAGTTTTTACTTTGAAGGTAGTCCTGTAATAGTAGTAGTAGAGTAAGCACATAATATTTGCATTACATCTTCACAAACTATTTTAATAACAAGTTTTACATAGTTTTAACGACGCAGCAGTTGTAGAAGTACTGTATTCAAAACTCTACATTTTTCACTATCAATTGTACTATACAAAACGTTTGATCAAGACGATATCCTATCTCTATAGAAGATCAAAGCTATAAATCAAATGCATTAAAGAAACATAATATACAATTTTGGTATTGCCAAAAGTATAACGCCTTCTGTAAAAATTACACCTATTGTTAAAAAATCAACCACCTACACTCTTGTTTAATTTCAATTAAAATCAAATTAACAGTTATTAACGTGAATTAAATATGGAAAAAGACAATCTATTTGCACATAAAAGCGCAGACAATTCAGATTGTGCTGCACCGAAGGCGGTCGCAAAAAGCGCTCCGCTCAGAATGAGTAATGATGGCGGCTCCACGTAGTGAGGATTTCGAAAATACCGCTCCGTCGCAGCCGTAGACAATGATTGAAATTTAGAAAATAATTGAGTAATGGATAAGGTTTGCTTTATAAATGCCGCCCGTGGATCCAACATACGACTCGAAAGACTATTAGAATATCATACGGTGTTTTTGTTGGCACATCAAACAAATCAATTTAAGTTTCAACAGTTTTGAGTATTTTGTGCAATGTTTTTGGAGTCAGTTATAATACTTTCTTAATGTTTCTGATCAAGATAATATTATTACCTCAATCGTGGGAATCACATACACAATAGATATTCAATTGTTATGCGGCACCCGGTGGAGTTGATGGTAGGCATCAAAGTCAATAGGTAATTGTTTATAATATCTAGATTCTGGTCAATAGCTCACTAGGATTTAGAAATTATATATCCTAATCTTATTAAGAAAATTCTGACACATCGATTTTAATTTCATATACCTACTTAACTGGAGCATAATGATAACTTACTCTGTATACTTTACTTTCATTTTTATCTAAATGTAAATAAAAATTGTAAGGTAAGCCCACTTTTCAATTATTATCCTGGCAGGTTTTGGTTTATCGCACAGTAAAAAAACTAAAATTGGTTGCATTATCGCCAACAATTATAAAAAGATTCTTTTCTCTTTTAACATGTTTTAGGCACCCTACCGGTAAGTAATATTGCTAGATTTCCGTTGCTGGGTTGGCGACTGGCGTACACCTTTATTTCAAAAAAGAAAAGCAAAACTAATGGAAATTGTTCTCGCGGACAAAAGAAAGCCTCAGTATTAAACGAGTAGAAAATAAAGTTTAGTGTATGTAAATAAAAAAATATTTAAAAGTATTTTTATTTATTCTTTAAAAGAGTATTTATTTTCAGTTCGATCGCTTTGTTTTCTTTCAATAACTATTAGCTAGTAGTTGACGTGGTTGGACGTGGCTTGCGTGCTGATAAGGACTTTTCCAAGACTGAGCTCTACACACGAGCTGAAGCCAGTGACTTTGGAAGTTAATATTGTATTGTTTGTTATCAATTGACATAAAAAAATGTGTCTTATAGTCACGCTATATCGCGAAAACGGTTGAACTGATTTGGCTGATTTCAGTCAAAAAATTTTCTTGGAAATCCAGGGAAGGTTTGCTGCGCAGGGGCTACTTCTCTGAATCGTTCAGGGAAGGAAGGTTTGTATTAGGAGGAAAATGATACGAAGTTCACCGGGTCATCTGGCAAATAGTAAAAATTTGTAACTTTAATTTTAGTTTCAGATAAAAATTATGATTCCAAAAATAATGAAATTACTTACGACAGACATTTTATAAATTATGGATTCTAATTAACTAAAAAGTTCATTAAACCCTACAAAGAACTTCACTTAAGTTGCACAAAATTTACACATATTTAGATACTTACATCCTAGCCTTTTGATCATTTTTAACGGGCTTGGCCCACCACACATTCTCACCACTGTATCTCCTGTGTCGCCAGGATCGACAGCGTATCCAACCACGAAAACCCTTTGATATGAGCCTTTTGATCATATTCACATCATTCCAAGTAAAGTTAATCCGTAACATAAAACTTTATAAATGAAAATTAAATCAATAGCCCCGGCCGCGTTTCGTCCGAACAAAGGCCGATGATACCTAAGTCGATCCTCTGCCGGAGAAAAATAGTAGGAAAACCATTAATAACTGTCACGACTCCTTGTTAAATGCATACAATACTCGGGCCTTTTTAAAAGACTCACAATAGCGACTTGGCTAAATTAAAAGTTTTTCGATACAGCGCGGAACTGAAAATGGATAATTATTATGTACAGTATGTTTAGTATACTTCCTACTGTTTCCGATGTGTAAAATTATAATAAGACTTACGTTACATTTTACAAACATCTGGTTATAATATCTATAAGTTGATGCTTTTTAGCGTTGATAAGAGTATACGCGATCTTTAAATTTTTGATTTTTTATTTAAGAATGTTCATAACTTCAAGATTTCAAAAGTGATTTCCAATGCTGCAATATGCAAGTTTTCCGATAACAAGCACTGTTTAAATGGTTTTTATATGTGTACCAACATTTTTTCTCGATTGGAATATAAATTATGTATTTCCGGCCATCTTTATAAAGACATTTTTCACAAATTTATTCTTCCAGCTGTACCAAAAATGTCACAGCGCAGGTTTGTAAAGGCATACGTCGTCTAAAGAAAAAAGATATAACTAATGATGTGAGTGACTTCTTAAAGGACATAATATGGTCGGATTTACGCTTATGTAGTTCAGTGACAATCTGCAAAATGTATGACGAAAATACTTGTTTAAATAAAAACAGACGTAGAAATAACTGCGCTGAAATTGGATTCAGTATGCTGACAGCTTTTATTAATTAGTAAAGATATTCTTAAGCAGTTCTCAATGTGTAGTAATAGATAAAATAGCGTTGATAAATGTGCATCGGATCTTTTCACCAAAAATAATTGTGCTTTGAATTACAAGGCGAATTAAAAAGCTTCATACGTATTTAATGTGCAAATTGTTATAAAGCATGTGAACAGGCTTGTAGTTTGGACCATTGTAATGCGGTGACTCCAAAATAAATATAAAACCTACAGCTTACCCAAAATTTTGAATGCTTAAAACTTATACAACATTTTAAATAGGTACTGAAACATTATCTGGACGTAGCGCTTACAACGAGACGGTAACGTAGATGCCCTGCAGTAACTGGTACGGTGTTTCTTGGAAACAGGGATCATATGAGCATACAGATCACCTAATGGAAAGCCATCACAATTGCCCAGGGATCATATGAGCAAACATATCATGTACTGAAAAGCCATCATTATCACCCATAGAAGTCCATAACATCATAGGAGATTAGAAAGTCCTGAAAAGGAGGAACGGCAAACATTGGTCATGCAAAGTGGAATCAAATAGTGTCAGACTCTCAATCTAAGTAATATTTCAAACATTTTCTCTCAAACTTTGTTCCCTCCTGTCCCGCGACTGGCGATGTTTGATTGACTTATCAGTAGATCAGCTTACGCGGGGGCGCTGCTGTCCAATCATCGGGCGATACCATCTCCTCGTACTCCGACAGCTGACGTGATCCCCCGCCATTGTTATGACGTGGGACACTAAACAAACGAATTTAAGAAAGCTTGTTCCAGCTTAGCCTTCTAGAGTTGGGTTAAGGCTTTAATGTGTGTAAAAATGTCAAGCATCAGAAGGTATTTGTAGAAATACACTTTCTTATATTATATCAAAGGATTTAAAATATATCTCAAAAAAAGTATTTGAGCCCCCATAATATATATTAGCAACTAGCAAGGCCGATAGTATCGGGTCGGACTACTCACAGGCCAACCTTGATGTTACTCGTGCTTACTGGAATACTTTAAGGTCGGTCGACTTAACCCTGTACGTACGTAGTAGTAAGTACTGGGACTTGGTCTACACCGTAGACCAAGACCGTAGACTCTACGGTATAAGGTTGTTGTTTAGTTGACAAAACTTCGGCAATTGGTCTGAATTCTAAAGCATACTAGCTTATCCTTTTCACATTTGCACGAAAATATAGGTATCTCATTGACACACATATACAATACACGTTATACATGAGATACTAATATTTTTATGTGCGTGTGAAGAATTGAAGATCTGTCAATTTGGTCAAATTCTCTCCCCATCTCCCCAACTCCGTCTGACCGGTCACCATATTCAGTTAATAAGGAGTGTGAGACTTCTGATCCGACACAAATAATTTAAAGTTGTTTTCCTTTAAAAAAAAACAACAAAAATATTTTGTTCAGAGTTATATTAAAAAAAATGAACTTCGAAACTATGATACCCACCACTGCGCCGGTACGGGAACGAATCCGGCGAGAAGAACCAGTGTAACCAAAACTCGCACTACCAAAAAGATAGATAAAGTGTAAGTTCTTAATACAAACTCAATCAAAATATAGTCGGATATCGATTTAAAATTTTTAATTACATCTCGATGGCAATTAAGGGAAGACCTCCTGACCCATTTTAAAAGTTTTATATGAACGATCGGCGCAAACGAGGGGAGTGATAAATGGAGAACATCAATCAGACGAATTTAAGTGTTGCGAATTTTCACCATTGCTAAATTATTATCGTTATTAAGAACCCTTTTATTTTGAATCAAAGTTGGGAAGTTGAATAAGATGTATACGATTTGGTCTCGATTGGAGCGAAGAGTTCTACGTTGGTAGAGTTTCGACAAAATTGTATTATACAATTTTAG
>DWTA01000280.1:0-11744 GCA_018236805.1 Plebejus anna | reverse complement strand
ACCCCATGTCCATAAGTATGTTACAACTTTTAGATGTCCATAGTTAAAGGTTAAGGCACTTTAATGACCTTTATGCATAGTCAGACCCAAACTTAATTCCTTATTATTTACAGAAAATTACAAAAAATAAAGAGTTGCTACAGCTGATCTATCTTTGAATCGTTACATATTTTCTCATCGTCCGTGGGAATATTACGCAATCGAGTTGTACAACTCAGGTGCTCAATGAAAGCACTTTCACTGATATACCTGACAGAATACAACCAAATATACCTTTTTTAATATCGCCAAATATACCTGAATATACGCAATTGTTGCCCTTTTGACAGAATCCCACGCACGTGTGTGAAAATTCTTTGAGAATATGAAGCTTGAAAAATTACCTTGTTTCGCAGACCCATATCAGGTAGCCAGTGACAGATGCGACGACGGCATGAGATGCAAACTAAGCCAGACGTGACTTTATTAAAATTTCTATTGTACAACGGTATTATAATCCAGTCCGTGGGAACTGCCTAAAATAAACCTTCCAAGTGCCAGTCGGACTAGCGTAGGATGGGTTCGGTACCATTTGTTGCCATCGGGAAAATTAGACAAAAAATGTTTTTTGTCTAATTTTTCATCTTCCTTTTTTATTCATAAATTTTATTTCGATTATCTTATTCATTATCAGATTTATTAGATATTATTAAAGTCAAGAAAACATATCTCGTGTTTTGCGAATATTTCAAGATGATTTCTCTTAGATGTTTCAAGTCCCTACTGCCTAGTATTTGTTGCCATATTGTGCTGATATCGAGAAAAAGGACAAATGGCATAATATGTTCACAGAAATAGATATGTAATTAATTAATCATGATCTATGTATGTGCAGTGTGCATATGTTTTTTTGAGATAAATAGACAGACAGTGAAGTTTTTCGTAACAATAATTTTTTCTCTTTGAGTACGGAACCCTAAAAAGATTATCTGCGATGAATGAGAGACGTGCCATGAGGCATGATTAGTGGTGTCCTCGAAATCCTCAAACCCTCACCGTCCGGCGTCCCTATTAATTCGGCGCATGTGGACAATCGAAACTGTCTATAGGTATCTAATAGATGTACAATTTACCACGTTTTGCGGGTAATTATGGTCATCCAATTGCGTGAACACGCTTTATTATACGATTCCAATTGTCTCCTAAATATAGGTAGTGGATTTTAAATGCAGTATTCAATTTTCACAGCCATTCACATAATTGTACAGTTTCCGCGAAATGTGTTCGACTGTTAAATTTAATTGAACAACCACTGTATGAATCGTTATTGTATTGTCACACTTTATTTAAATCGATTATTAATTGTTTACATTATTATGATAATGTTGCATGCAACTTTGCTGCACTCGTTATACGAGCAGGACCTTTACATTTTTAGATACAAAAACATTTCTATATTCTTTATCGGTTATCAAAGTATCTCGATAACAAGTTTCATGAAAATCGGCTAAGTAGGTACGTTTTGATTATTTAGCTACAAAGTACAAACATACAGACAGGAAACCGAAATACAGACATACTTTCGCATTAATATTATTCATATCGGTTTTACTCAATTTATTAAGTGAACAAATTTAACTTCAATTATTTTGAAGGGAGCGGAGTCGGTATCCTTTTCACATTTAGCCCTCCCTTCATTACAATCCACAATCCTTCGTTCTACATCTAGATAAGGCCCACCCATTTCTATTTTTCTGTTGTGCACCCTTTATATTATGCTTTTTAGGGGCTCGTTTATTACGTTTGGATTCAATTGGAAGCAAACAAATTCATTTTTTGGGTTCGATGCTGGAGACTGATGGAGCAACTGATAGATCACAAGGTGCACATTTGTAGCTATGGAAGCTGTGCTCATTAATTTCATTGAAATAAAAATGCTATTGAATATAATGGGAATGATTTTTTGTTGAATCTAGATAAAGGGTTTCAATCTCCCGCTATCGCTCTAGATGACATGTGTATTTTTATAGAAATAATATTATAATGCAAACTTATTATACATAACATGGTTAGGAAAGTGATCTTCTAGAATCTAAAATATAGCCCAAGTTTTGTATTAGGTGATAGATCTGTGGGTGATAGATACAAATTTCTTCAATAATCATAAGCATTATTAAACGTCACTAAGAAGCAAACTGACCTGAGTATTATTAAATATGAATTTGTGTCAAAATAGAAACATCGCAGTGCTTAAGAAAGTGATGATTGTTTTGATTATTACTATTAGATATTCTGTCATTGTGTACAAAGCTGCAATTCGTGATTCTGACTAAGAACTGGCAAAGCAAGCTCACGACATTTGTTTATTATATTGAACACTGGAAAGATTTTTTTGGGTCAATGAATGATTTATTCTCAACACGACTTGGCAAAATTATCGCATTTAGAGAACTCTTATAACTACATCCCATATACAGCAATTTGTACAATTATGTAGCCAGGCTCTTAGCCGACTTGTAAAACTTTCCACGCTTATTTAGTAAAAGCAGTAAAATCGGTATACCTAAAGAATTATACCAACTTTCTACTTAATTACGATATTACTCCTAAAACTTAAAACAGATATAATCCCATGGGTCAAATCTTCCAACTTAAAGCAAATAAAACAAAAACTAATAATATAGAAAGCCGTCACCCTAATATAAAGCAATTTCATATTTGCGAAATGGCAACACTCGTCATACTGGCGAAGTGTGGCACAAATAGAATGACATGCCGACTGCACTTGAATTTGAGAAAATATTTGCGCCATTTTGGACTCTAACGCCTCTGACATCAATAGCTCGGAACACAGATATACATTCAGGGGGACCAGGCACCGCCGAATTTTTGTTGGATCGTGACTCTCGAGAGCAATTTATGTTAGAACGAGAGTTTTATTTAGAAGCATGCTGCAATTTTACTTTTAAAATATTATGTATTGTGTATGTAGACTTTAAATTTATGAATCAATTAGGAAATGTAGAATTTGTTGCTCGCAAAAATAATGTAAATGTGCATTCTATATAAAACACATTAAAATTGCTTTTGATGTTGTTACTTTACACTTGTAGCATCCACTTAAACATACATCCGTGTGCGCTTTTTTCTGAGCGTATTTATTTTGGTCGAGTGAGCGTTGCACTGTCAGCCTTCCCCATTGCACCCTAATCGAATTGCTCCACGCTTGGTGTCTCCCGTCTTGTGGGTCCGTCCCCTACAGAGGTCGCTCCGCTGAAAATAAGCGACAAAATCAAACGGGCGGTGGGACTTTTAATTGGTCCCCCCGAGTCATCTTTGAGGATTAGTTAATTAGGTTTTGTGTTACATTCTCCTGTGTAAATTGGTGTATGCTTAACTGCTTTACTGATTTTATATGTGTCTGTGTGTGTGTTCACTGTGTGTATGTTTTAATTTTATATAATATTTTAACATTAAATTAATATACACAGCCAGCTTATACACAAAAAAAGTAGATTTAATTTTTTCCTACTCAGGAATGAATTAGAACTCTTGGCATTATTTTTATATTACTAAACAAACGTGCAAGAATTTAATAAGAAGTTTTAATAAGGCCGAAATATTTGTCTTATTGAGTTTCTTATGAGATTCTCATTATGACTAAGAGTGATTTCTTTATTTGCATTAATTCCTTTGAGCCCCTTTGTAGTGCCATATCATTATAGTGCCATAAATCTCTGTCCGTCTCATATCTAATTTCGTACTGCTTAAACGCTTTGTGATATTTTTGATATCATATGCAAAGTCGACTTCTGAGAGGAGACTTTCTACTTTATTCTGTGGTGATATAGTTCAAATTGCATTTTTGTGTCCTGCCGAAGTTACTTGTTTATGATAATCAAAAGCTAAGCTTGGAGCGTGGCTCGGACTTGGCTCTTTCGTCATGCTTGCCTGGAACAAATTCTCTAGATATAGGGGAGGGTAACTTACAAAAGATAAGCGGGACAATATGAGGACAATCTTCTATTCTTCTATTGTATTGTTTGTCGTAAGTTATTACTAAATAGTTAAGCTAGGCAATTTTACGGATTCTACCATTGGACTTTGATCTATAGTTGTACTTGGTCAATTTGCGATGATAATATATTGTCTTGGTCATCATTAATTCTGTTTGTAGTCTATTCTGTTTTACTTTAATATGTTAAATTATACTACAAAGTGAAATTATTGTTTCCTTGTTTTAATATTGCCACGTCTTTATAATATGAAATGCCATGTCCAGATAATTCACCACGATTAGATACATAATAATATAAACAGAGAATTCCTCTATTTTAAATTTACTGTTAAATTCTTAAATTATTGTTCTTAATACAAATTTCCGGCAAACATTGCATAAATGCATGAAGTATAGAAAAATAATAAGAAAAGTCTCCCTTCTAACAGTTTTAACGTAACGCACTCAATAGAATTATGACAAATGCAACATCCGGACTGAGACCCCTTTATATTGGAGCCGAATATCACTCGGAGAACTTTGTCACATGTCACTAACAATTGGTAGCGCTGTGATTATATACAGTCATGGAAGTTATATCACACATTACTTTATAGTTACTGAGTATGTTATAAAAATGTTGATGACAGTATTACTTTTTAAATTACATTCGTACGGGTATGAATTTCAAGCGCATACCGTAAATGACCAACCACCAGTGGACAGCAGTAATTTTCCACACCGCTGATCTGAATAGGAACTTTTTCAACTTCAACACTTTTTACATAATTATTACCATCAGGTAATTTGCGGTTTGAAAGCTTTGCTCGTATTTTCTTATTAGGTGTGTAAGCGTCTTAACATTCTTATAAGAGAATAGAAAAAACATATCAAATCCATAATTTTTGTCTGTCTGTGATAGATTTTGATAATAGCAGAGACCAGACATAATAGTTTTGCTTACTTGAAGCCGCGAGTAAGCACACGAGTAGCATTATTAAGTTCTAAAAAAAATATTTCTGCCTGATATACAAAATATTTAAACGCAGTCTAATCAATAGATCTATTTGATAATACTTCGACAGCATCAAATAATGGGCGTGTAGTATTTTAAGTAACAAATGTCTGAAGTTTAATCAATACCCCTGCTATTAGGTCCGCTAATGTCTATTGTGGGGCTTGAAACATAAATCAATGGCGACCAGAAATCAATCCGAGTGCAGGAATCCGAGGGTACAATACAATGATCAAGTAACATTACAGGAAATAGCTTGATGAAGAATCTACTGTATAAAAACATTAGATAATTACGTTATTTACTGAAGCCAAAGTTTACTAAATTATTTAGGACTATGTGGAATGAATGCCGCTGTCAAAATATGTCTAAAATCACCTTAATACCTGTGAAGACAAGCGTTAAATTCTTAACACCTTCGACGTTTTAAGAATGGGCTTGCACAAGATACCAAAAACAGAAGAAAACCTAAGATATTAGTACCGTAAAGGGTGCTGTCAAAACAATTCACAAATTAGATCCAAACAATACTGAAGCCGAGCGTCAAATACTTAACACTCTTGATGGTATGTTCTTAGAAGACGGTGATAAACCTCCACGGGGGGTGCCTGTCACCCGATACAGCTACTGTTTGCTCTCAGGAGTCACTCATGTGGATATTGCGATCAGGTTTCATACACGATTAACACGACCATAAATGGGCGTCAGAAATGACATGGCGGCAAGGATTTAAGTTCTACCGAGAAACGAAAATGCAACATTGTAGCAAAAGTCCTAAAAATTAATGGTTACGTGTATATTTATGTTATTACACCTAATGGTATACAACGATATACAAATCAAATTAACAACCACTTTGGTTGCAATGATGTAATATAATTTGAAATCATCGTGAATTTTTAACCGACTTGAAAAAAGATGATTGTTATATTTTCGGCTTTGGATACTTTTGAATAAACTTTTACGGTTTAGCAGAAGTCAGAACTGAATGAAAATGTCAGCCAAGGCCTAAAAACAATTTAGTCTAGAATTCCAACCGAGCTGATCGAGATCTGTTTTTACTCATTATCTTTATATCCACTAATGATAAACGCGAGGCAAAAACCGCCCGTAAACGTCCGTTACTCGCAATTTTCTGTAATCATTTGTAAGTTTACTCTTCTTCTGAGTTGATTTCGAAACCTCATTTGCGGTTTGGTTTGATCTCAGGTGTTCTCCTGCACCTAACTTATATTGTGACTAATAATTTATAAATTGATGGACATGAAACCTTTCTCAATAAAATGATTTACTTTCCCAATTGTTATTATTTACCCCTTCATGACTATACAGGGTTAATCGCAACATTAATTTATGAAACTTGATGTAGATGCCTTCCATTTTGCAAATTGCAAATATCTTCCTTAATTTAATCAATATTAAGACTTCTCACACAAATACACAAATCATCGGTCATCTTCTACCTTTGGAAGCAATTTAAACGCAATTAATAATCACGTTCCTCATCAGTTAATTTGGTACAGAACTGTCCGTGGACTCATCACCGGGCGCTCGAGCGCGTAATCTGCGGTCGGGTACAGCGGTTGGACACGCGCTGCCTTTGACCAATGGGCTCGGCTGTCTCGTTAAATATGCGATTGTCATGTCGTATCAAATATGTAGTCGTGACTGCCGTATGATAATATTATGACTTAAATACTTCTGTTGAAATTATAGTGTTTATAGAAATTCGATATAGTTATTGTATCTTTTGCTAAGTACCTGCTTAGTACTTGTTAATATCATCAAAGAAATTGTCAACCATCGCATAAATTGATTCTTAGGAAGTTGACGGTCCTACGTCTGGTTTCTACGTCATTTGGTCGGATTATCTCAACTCTATATACTTTCGTCATCAGCTGTCGGTTGCGTTTGACAAAACGCGACTAAAATAAGAAGGTCCGCCATCTGCATGATATGAATAATTTTTTCCTATAGTAGGTACATACATATTTTCTGTATTATCTACTGCAGTGTACAGTGTAGGTACTATATACATATCTCACATTCATATTTTTTGTATTAGTAATTTTGATAAGGCTACAATTTTTTTTTTTAATTTTTGAGACAAAGTATTCAAGCGTTTAAAGGTTGTTAATTTGGGTAGCTTTTATTTAACTTTTATTTGTCAATAAACTCAAATCATCTTTCCGAAGTTTCAGGTGGCCCTATTACCTTTCATTTAACATCTAATAATCATCCGATTGAAAATGAAGATCGTAAAAAAATGAAATTCAATCTATTAAACTTGATTGACTGTAAAAGCTTCTAAGTGAATCAAGTTGTAATCAATGAACGGAAATGGAGGTCGGTGTAGTAAATAAACTTTGATGTTTATAAGTGAATCAATCGTAGATTAAAACAGACCTACCACATCATTGTAAACTGATACAAGTTAATAACTTATATCATGTAGTAGGAACAGAAGTATCATAGTATTGTAAATATTAAATAACCTTGGACTCTGAATGTGTTTAATTAATAAATCCAGACATTTTTTTAAAAACCTACGAAAGAAGTTTAATTTTATTATTTCAGTAAAAATATTATAATAATGTCCCAATATCTTCTGATTTGATTTAACAACATTTTCTTATTGTAAGACATTTTTAATTTGGTCCCCCACATCAAATGTACCAACCATAACTGGACAGTGGACATAGATTACATAATGCACTGTTAGATTTAATACATAAGATAAATCACATCACATAACCCCGCTTTTGTTGCATCAATCCGACCGATTCTTCATGGTCCATTCAAAATCATGCCTTCAATTGCGCCCGCTTTAAAGTTTATTGATTCAAAACGCGCGTGATGGTACACAAAGATTTTATAGTCTAGTTTATGACTTATAAATGAATGTATTAAGTTTATTTCCGAAATTATTAGAGAGTTCAATTTACGACACCATTCTAATGCCACTAAAGATATTTTCTGTTTCATCGAATTTTCCCATCGTTATTACAGTCAAAATCTAATTTGAAATGTTGTGAAATTCATTGTGAGATTTTATAGCGTTTGCATAATGGTGTTACTTGGATAAGTGTAAAACTTGTAAATGATAGATTTCTTAAGAAAGCTTCTTTGGTTTAATAATGCGAGGTTTACTGTATCTATCTACAATCACACTAACAAAAATAACGGTGTATTTTTTTACTGTATGAGGTATGGACATTGATAAAGAAGTTTGTGGACAATAGTGATTCATTATTCAATTTTACTTATTTTGAAATCATATTGAATTAATCCGTCGTGTGTTTCCACTCTTATTAATATGGACTCAGATACTCATATCCAAATTCCTTTCTTCTTCTAAATAATCCAAGTAACCCGTACGTCCATTAAACAACATAATATTTTATTCGACTCTACCAATTTTCTATGACTGACTTGGACCCTAGAAGTGTCATACGATTGATCAAAAGTTGAAAAAACACTTTTCTACGGACAACCAAAAGTTTAAAATGATTTAAAAATAACTTAATCTTACACTTTTGTGGGAGCAGTCCGCAATTACGTAAGAATTTGATTTTACACTTTCGTACGTTCAATGTTTATTTTGCGGTCAATCAAAGTGTCACGCCTCGTAATAGATACACACTCTTAATTATTTCCAAGGCGAAATTTACAATCTAAACATATCAGACATAATTAAAGAGATTGGTCAAATAGCTCGATGTGATTTAACAAAGCGTGCCAAGGCTAGGCAAACATTAACAATCGGTAGTTAAAATAAACTCACAATATGGAACTTGTGAAGCGAAATATTATATTGAGGCTAGGGTTTTCAGAACACAACTTTCTTTTAAAGATTTATTTATTTATGTAATATGAATAAGAACGAATTTTTAATTTTGTCTCACTGAAACTCGAGAAAGGCTAAATCGATTTGAAATCGAAGAGGAAATTATTGTGGTTAATGTTGGTTACTTTAATAAGAAACCCATCACCTTTTTACAAGTACGTCCGGTTAACAACTCTTTAGTTTTTACAGTAAACTTATAGAAAATACCATCAATATGAGTCTTAGGGCCTGTTTCACCACTTACTGATAAAGTACCGAAAAGGCTATCCACAACTTTTTTGACAGATTCTCCATACTTCATCTGTCAAGTTACGTGGTGGATAGCCTATTCGGCACTTATCAGAAAGTGGTGAAACAGGCCCTTAGAATCTAGAAAGTACAACGATAAATCAGAGTTCTATCTTAGTTCAAATTTGGTAGCAATTTAATTCTAAATCAGTTTCGATATGGAAAGGTTTGTGATAGCTAACTGTGAAAACGTGTAAATAGTGTTAAGTGTCTATGTAGTACTTAAGGTTATAAATCAAATCACAGCTGTATGTTTTCCTGTAAAAATAAAAATTAAAAATAAAATAAAATAGCGACTGTAGATTCTAGAAGCAAGAGCATTGCAAACTTTAGAGGAGGCTTTACGGATAAGGTTTTAAAACTCTTAATTTCTAGAAAATTATCCTACATTTTTTAAATATTATATTTTTGTCAACCCTAATCACGACAGTGAGTACAATAGTTAAATGAACGAGTCGTGAGTGATGGGGCACTGGCACTGTTTCATCATACGCGTTGATGTTTATTGATGTTTATGTTCGTTCTATTATTTGTGTTACATCTATGGCAACAGGGGTATTACATGTTTGCATTGAATTACATTAGAAATCGTATTTTTTGATATAACATTTTAATTTCAGTAAAATTCCTGTAATTTCGTTACTGGAAAGTAATTAAACAGATTATCTTCTTTAAACACATCTTCTCTATAACTTACTAATATTTTTTTAATCAAATACTAAGATCGATCTGTTATGGTTTGTTCATTAAGGTTTTTATTAATCATTTCATGTTTAAATTCTTATTTGGTCAATTTTAATCAATTTTTTCCAGTTGAACTATCCAAAATTAGATTCGCATCATTCGTTTTAAATTATACATCAACTCTCGCAAGACCTGTAACCAAACACTTATGAGACTACCATACGGTTCTTGTAATAACATTACATCAAAATCGTGACAGCAAATAAAATAAGATGTAAATGTCGATTGAAGATGCCAACTGTTTACAGCAAACTCTAACATAAATATCAGAAATTGGTTTGAATGGCTCATTACACGAAATAGTCCAAGGACTTATAACAATAGTGTGTTAACGGAGGTATTTGAAATATGAAAACATAACTGTTGCGAAATATTCTGGAAATAGTTTTTATTGGATCACAATAAGCATTGTGTACTTTGAAGTTTCTTAGGACTCTATGTACCTAATTTTATCGTATCTCTGGTACAATAAGATACAGATTCAGTTCAAAGTACCACTCGGAAGTTTATACTTTTTGGGATAAACGTTGCCTTTGTGTTAAATGCTAATCAAAAGCTTGAATTTTTACCATGCCAGTTGCCACATTAGATTAAATTCGTTCAGAAGACTGCGTAAAAAGTATGAACTGTGAACTGTGAAGTAAGAAACTTTTTTTAAGTATGTATATTAGTGTTTTAATTAAATTTATTTGTAATTGAAATAACTAACACTAATCTCAAATGTATCTTGCAATATCGTAGAGCTTAATATATTATGAAATCATGCAAACAAGCAGAATCAGGACATCATGACGAAATGTAGTGAATGACCAATGATTGTGTGACTGATACTTCATCAATAGTGTATATGGGTCAGCCTGCCTCCATAAATATTATTACGTAAGACCAACAAAGAGGTTTTATTAAAATCACGTACGAGCCAACAATGCGCATGACATAATTTGTGCTGGAAAGAGCCAATGAAATTTAATAGGTTTTAGTTAATGTCTCGTATTTCATTTTCATAGAATTGCATAGGTACCTGTTTAAACTAGGCTAGCTCTTCCATGAAATCAATATAAGTATGTAAGTGTAATAAAAACCTTACCATGTCACTAAATCGTGAACTGTCGAAGGAAAAGCCTTTTCCCATCAATTGGACACTGTAAGCCATCAATTAAAAAAAAAAATTAGGCTGCTAATTGCTATAGCGTTGCGTTCAATTTTTTCATTAAATAATACAGGAATGAGCAGATGGATCACCTGATTATGAGCGATAGCCATATGCCACAGCCCGTGTACGCTCGAACCATCAGCAGTTCCAGTGTTCTGAATTGTGTTATATTATACACGAGCTGTCTGTGAGAACATAATCATATTAATTTGATAGAGCCGATAGAAAAGAAACCGATAGAAACTGAAAAACTAATTTGTAGTCACCAATATTTCCAATATTTCCATTGCGACATTATTTCAGTGCACATGACATCATTGCAGCAATCACTACACATTTGAATACCGAGAACAGGACAGCAAATTGACAGAGAAAGAGATGGAAGATGTCAAATCAATTGACCCCAAGATTCCTTACCACAATCAGCGTGCGAAGTCACATTGTATCCATTAAGTTGAAACAAGCATACGTCATCAATAAGCTATCATTTGCCGTAGGCTCTTGGTACTTGAGGTCAAAATGATAAAGGCAGACATCGGCAATTGGCTTGACAATCAGAAGTTTTTTGCTCGTCTTGTCAAGTTTTTGCCAATATGTATCAGTACTTCGTGTTCACTTTGATATTAAATCACTGGGAAACTTTACTCAATCTACTTATAATCTAACGAACGCCTCCGTGGTCCAGTGGTCTAGAGTGTCGCTCTTGACTCGGAGGTCGTGG
>DWTA01000279.1:0-11747 GCA_018236805.1 Plebejus anna | reverse complement strand
AGTCCGCCGCAGGTTTGTATGGAAACTTGAAATTAGTAGTAAACGCTCTTAAGAAATCATAAGGTTTGTCTTTAAAATAGTTATGGCCAAACCATACTTACTTAACAAACAAGGACAAAACATCTAATTAAGGTAACAAATTTCTTCGAAAGTTCGACCGGTACAAACAGATACACATGTAGTTCAGTCAATAGTTACAGTGAGCTAGGGTGGATTACAGAGCGCATTTAATTGGATACAGTAATATGAAACCTAGTGTTTGGGACCCGGCGTCAATTTCCAACAGGGATTAGTTTATGCAATATCAAATACCATTATAATCCTATTCCGATCAAATCAAATTTTAAAATTGCTGTTGGATTACCTAGATAGAGCTGTAGATATTTTTATAGTAGTTTTGTAACACTCTCAAATATGTTTAACGTTTACTTTGCAAGGAAAATATATTTTTAAATAACAGGTATACCGGAGCAAACATAATATTATATTATGAGGTGTGTCGAGAATGTTGAGATTGTAAGAATCGATCCGTGGATAATATAACGCGCCCATCCCTAAACCGTTTATACGGGAATTTCAAAGGTACGGCAACATACCTCGGCTTGAGGCGATGTGGCATAAGCCCCGAATTTTGTTTATTTTCCTTTTAATAAAACAAAATACAATAGATCCACGTTGACGGTGAAATGCAAAGGAAAAATTCAAATCCCGCTTTCCGGACACTGTTACTTTAAAGAGGGTACCGAAATTTAAACATGTTTAAGCTTTTTGTTGAGTACCCTCTTTTATGATCGCGTATTACGTGTCTCTAAGGAAGATTTTTAAATTAAAATTATGCTGAATCACCCTCTTCAATGGTCGGTGCGTTTTCGTAGATTTTATATGTGTAAACGATCTAGAGTTAACCTGATGGTAGGTCATATTAGCTAAACATTTAATTTTATTATTCTTATCTTGCTTATCTTTGGAGATCTGATTATAAGTTAAATTATTAATTATAACACATGTAAACGATCTACAATAAACCTTATGGTAGGTAACATGTCAGACGTAGACATTCCATTTTCGGAACCCACTTAAAATCGTTAGATCTTTGATGATCCAAGTTGGAATTGATGGAGAAATTCAACATTTTTAAGGTCGGGTTATTCGTCAGGATATCTGAGTCGTCTTAATCATATAGCCTGAGCGATGCGTGTGTAATCCAGACCACCCCCGTGACATGTGTGATATATGGCGGGGGCAAATTACGGGAAACGCTCCAAACAGAAAAACAATTTGTTACTTAGACAAAGTGTCTGTCGAGGTAATTCCAATTATGACGAGCTTAAGCCACACGTGTATTTTACAATTAATTATTCATAAGTCGGGAGCTTACCGTATATTATTGTAAACTCTCGCACACACACACGTTGATACGTCTAATTACTGACTGGGATCAAAGACTGTGGAGAATATTTAAATACATTATGTCCTACACAAACATGGACCACTACGTCACTACCTCGACGTGCGCAGAAATAGCCGTCATAAAGCTTCTGTTAATAACATTATTCATACTCAATCAACAGTATGTGCTGTTGCACAACAATACTCTACTTATTGATCACAGTGGCCAGACGTAATTTGTGCTAGCTTCGAAACAAAGTACAAACATTAAAGAGAGAAAATAATTTTCCTTCCGGCATTAGGAAATTTTATCACGAATTACCGAACCGAAATTTTCTTGATACTTATCGATACTGATTGCTCGCTCCAAACAGAATAATCACCCGAGAATCTAGCGTTGAATTAACTCTAATTTGCAGCGGCCCCCGGGGTGGACTAAAACTTGCTACCTCATTACATTAATTGCCCGTCGCAAAGTAACTATTAAAAATTCATTGTTTGCAGCCTCCTACCGAGTCCGTTCTGATAGCGTTATTAATATTTAACGCGGCTGAGACGCCGCGCCTAATGTTCTAATTTAAAATTCTTACGAAATTTAATATTTAACCGGGGGCCAGCCCTCGGAGGATTTAGAGCCGACCGATATCATTTCATAAATGTTGAGTATGTAGAGCGGCGCGCAATACCACGCTGAGTTTATACGGCGTGTATTTCGCCGCATTCGGGGAGCACCGGCAATGAAAAGCGGAGTGAAGAAAAACTACGCGCGGTTATGGTTTCCGTGTAGCTAGGTCTGCAGGCTCGGTGGGACATAAATTTTTTGGCCGTGCCGCATCGAAACCGCAGTAGTTACAACGACCTTCATTGCTACATATTGCGATATCTAGTAAAAAAAAGAATACGCATTTTACTGATTTTATTTCGCTAATAAATTTTTGTTAATACCCCGCACATTTGTGATATGTACGAATGTAATGTTACAGAGGAAAATATTTTGCAAATTGTAAACGTAGTTCTTTACTCACTCCTATCCTATGCAGCTAACATGTTGTTTAGCTTCTGTGAAGAATATGGTAGATGTCGAGGCGAAGTTACGAATTCACCAGGGTTGGTGACGACGCCTCACATTAATTATTTGAAAAGAAAGACAAAAATATTTTGATAACCCCCTAATGGAATGCAAGAATCTTAATAGAAGAATACTTATGAACCCTTGTGACGTTTTTTATTCCTTTAATGTTTGTTTGTTCGTAGGTCTAGAGGGTAGTCAGTATTTTTCTTCGTAAGCCGACCTGCTCATTATTATTTGATTACGGGTACGAATTTTTATAGGCTAAGGTGCTTGCTTTACCTCGCTAAAGGATGCGTCTTGAGACACCAATACTACGTGTATCATTTTTTTTACTTTTATTAGCTCTTTATGACATTTATTATACTCTCTAGATATTTTCAGCATAATTAATTTGTATCCAAGCGTATGTTACATTATTTATCATTGAGGATTAAAAGCAGAATTAAGAAGAGACAAGGTAAAATAATGCAATGCGATAAAAGTAAATCAAAATTGGATTTTTAGGCTGCCTTTCCACCAGAGCCGAGCGGAGCTGTGTTGCGAGGAATGTGTTTTTGAAAACCAATAGAATCGCTTCATTGACATGACTTTGTCATGACATCGCTTAGCTCGATACTAATTGACATTACAATTTTGTGTAGCGATACGTAGCACAATGATTCGTCTCGTTTCAGTATGACTTTTTTACATGGTACCATCGGGAAATTGATTCCTAGGCAGTTGACAGACCAACGTCATTTGGTCGGATCATATCAATTCAGGCAAAGCAACCCAACTACGTAGGGCTCCCATCTGCCTAAGAATCAACTTTTCTGATAATACTCACGTTATTTCTCTATAACGTTTTTAGTAACTGACGATGAGTTTTCGAAATCATCATAACTGTTATGATGATTTGAAAGCTTTTGAAAAGAGACACAAAAGAAATTCTATTGTTTCTCGATCACCGGTGATCGTATGGGGCTTGATGAATTAAGTCCATAAGTCTAAAGTAATTAAGACGTTGATTTTTAACGAAATTAATAATTCATACTGTTGAATAATTATTATATTACGAGAGCATAAAACATAGAGCTCCGTAATAATTTATGCCTGAATTAAAGAAGTTGAAATTACTCTCTTTAGCAATGGAGTTTAATGAAAGTGTTTGCAATAGCCATTTGTCATTTCACGAGGCATCGTTTTAATTTTTCGTTCGTATTTAAATTGGAGGACTCGATAAGCTTTTTGTTGAAAACGTGTAATTAGGTTAGTCACTAATTATTTCTGTTGGTCTTCAAAAGTGGATGCACTTTTTTATATGCGGCTATCTATTTTCTATGACGATTATCATTCGTTTGTGATTGCCAATTATATTTATTATAGTGATTATTATCAATCATAACCTATTAGTGTTGAGTCGAAGCCACATATTACCAACTTATACATTATTAAATTCTCCATTTATCCTACATTTATATGTAGACGATAATAAAACAAATTCTGCTTTATATATTTTTCACACCTCCTAAATTGAGGAAAATCATAGAGCTATTTGATATCTATTTTCCGTTCAGTGAAAGCTTTTTATATTTATTTGTGCGTAAAATGTGATAGCAATAACAACACAAACAACCACAAAAGGCGGTATCTTATTATAAATGGATTGATTGACTTCTGACATTGAAATACCATGCCATAGAACGACAACTTTCATAGATTAGACCGCTTGAACGTAGCTCTACAGTATTGTCATAAGCACGTAGGTCGTAGCCCGGAAATTGTATGATCGACCGGAGTATGACAGCTGAAGTAATTATTGGCTTGGCCAAGAAATGTTTCTTGGATCAAGATTTTTTAAATTAGTTTGGACTAGGACTTACTTAAGACAGTTTCAAGGTACTCAAGGTAGACTATAGCTATAGCACTAAGACTACAAAATAAAATTTGTTACTTGTGAGCGCATCTTCATGTGTTTTGTAAATATAGTCTGTCATAAGACTAGTGTCGGTCATATTAACTTTCTAGCTCACATGATCAAGTGATTAACACTATAATGGAGGATTAAATAATGTTATAAATAATTGTTTGCTCTTCCATAGTATGGTATTTCAATGACATCTAAGGAAGAATTCAGTACAAAATAAGGGATATATCGAGTCGCGAAGTTTCGACGTGTAATTTGTGTGGAATTTACATAAACTCTTGTATTTTACTGACAGCAAACTCGTTATCAAGGGAGTTTACTTCGCCCATGATACTTTCATGTTTTTATTTGGAACAAATGTAAAGTCATATTTTTTTGTTTATTTAATGTAAATGTTGCTCGCGGTTATGTGTACGCAAAACTCTGCGGAAACTGATTTTTGCTCACATAAAAGTAACTCTCTGCTAGTATCTATTCTATATTATAATGCCTGACTAAAATCTTAGTGATATTTCACCTATATATGTATAAAATATGTTATATTCATCAAAACTCATTGTACATAATTGTGTTGTAATAAGATGGTAATAGCTTTATATAATTTTATACTAAACTGTTTTCGATTGTATTCATTTAACGATCACGAAACATTGCGACAACATAAACTGTGGACGTCATATAAAGTTGGATAATCCGAGGCAACGTGCAAGTTATTACTTATTTCTCCTGGAATTTAAGGGCGAGGTTACATTGCTCCGTTGCGTTGCGTCGTCGCAGCGGAAAACCGCATCGTAGGTACATCTATTGCTAAATATAGTGCTAAAAACGTTAAGGCAGAAATGGCTCTGTGGCCATAACATAGACTAATAGAGCGTAACACTTTTCTGCGGCTTCATTACTTCTCCGTTTATGAAAGTATACACTGTGCCTAACGATGTGGCATATCCATGAATGAAGAAAAAAAGGCGGACGGAGTGTTGTTATACACAGAACTGTATCTTCAGAGTCGGCCACGCACACATTTTTACGCCTGTCAAATAGCCGGACTAGGGTAAGAATGTGTGCGCGCGGACCGTGTACATGCCAGTCAGCCTGGTCGACTCTGAAGACACAGTGCTGCGTATAATAAGACTCCGTCCATTTTTTTTTACTTTCATGGATATATCAGAAAACAAAAAGTCGCATTGTCACAGTTGCCAAAATTCTTCGAAACGGCTAAACCGATTGTGTCGGAATTTTGTGTTCTTATTCCATGAGTCTTGGAATCGGCCAAGATCTATTTTCATTCTCGAAGTAACGTTACACATACCGAAGTCCTGAATCGTGCTATCGAAGCTTTTTCGAGCTCGGCATAACCTAAAAAGTGTCTTCAAGAAAACGTAAGCATATTGCACACACGGCACCGTAGGTAAAACAACGTTAGGCCTAATCAATAATCATCTATACATATTTAAATTATAATTCTGTAAAACGTTGTAGCGTCGACTCAACGCAACGCAAAGTGGCAATGTGGCTTCGCTCTAAGTCGTGCACCTGCTATGATTAGTTCCCCAACTATTTTGGAACTAACTGCTTTATTGGGATTAGCAAAATATATCGGTAGCAGCTCTGTTTCCGTTAATATAAGAGTTATTTTCGTTTTCACTTATAAAATGGAATTCAAAACGTTTACAAGGTATTTTTACCTTAAAGATATACTTGCTGCAATAAACAAAATACTACCTAAAATCTTTGTGTCGAAAAACGTCACTGCCTAATGAGAGATTAAGTTCTATCATCAATTAATTAGTTTGTCAGAAAATCCTTAACTTATCTGATTAAGCGTAAATGAGAGAGATTCGTTACTTAGTTACGTAAAAGGAAAGAATTCCAGTATATTCGTATAGCGCTTCTTTTTCTTCACCTTTATTAAAGATGCGATGATAAGTGTGAAATTATTCTATACTTATAAACAGTTTATGAAATAAATTAATAGATTGATTACATTATGACGTTCTTATGTACTGATCCGGCAAACGATGTTTTGCCATATAAATTATTTCTAGTATCAATATAACAAGAAGATAAATATAAAATACCTATTGTCAGGCCTAACGAATGTACATACAAAATTTCATTAAAATCGGTTGAGCCATTTTGGAGGAGTACGCGCACAAACATTTTCACACGAGCATTTTATATATTTAAATTAAGTATTATTATTAAAGACGCGACATTACAAAATATATTATACTATCCTTATTGAACTTGTCGTAATAATTATTATTTGATTTCAGCTATGCATCAATAACACAACAATTTAAATCTTTCACGCGATTTCAGAATCCAAACCCCCCCGATATCAACTGTAATAAAATTTACAAACGATTACCTCGGGTCTTTCTGTCCCATGTAATACAAGGTATTAAAAACACATGCAGTGGCAGTGACGTTCACTGGAATTAATGACGTAATAGGGAAGCGGCAGTCACAAGTGCAGAAGTTCATTACATCTTCCCCCCTAGCAACGAACCCAATGATGTGTGAATGTTCATCAGCGCTGTTTATTTGCCGCACTAACAAACTAATGAGCTATTTTATTACTTTTCTTTACAATTACACTTTGGATTTAATGGGTTGTGTAGTTAAGAAATATACCAGTAATATGAGAAAAGATTTTGATTACTAAAAAAATATCTAAAATATTTTTTTAGTACTATCGGTATATGTATGGAAAATATAATATCCATAATATTTTAGTGCGAATAAAATCTAATTCTCTCAATTATTATCGGCAATATTTTCCTCCCTGCATAGCGGATATAATCCCCCGTAATGTATTTGTATGTTAAATTACACATTTACCTGTAATGACGTTTTAAAATGCACTTTGGTTGTGTCATATTAATTTTAACATTAACGACGTAAATGTATTAACACTATAGTTATATTCGCGTGCCATAACACATTTCAGGGTTAATGTAATTAATTGTAATTAATATTTCACTCGTGTTTTACTGAAATTAATGTTTTTATTTTAATATTTTTATTTTAATATTTTATTGTTATATTTTTTTTTAAAAGGTGATTATATAGATCTGCATTCTGCGTCCAAATTAAGTATACTAAAATAACATATACAAAAATACAAAAATTAAGTATACTAAAATATGAAGTTTGTCAAAGTGTTTATAGGGTAACATATTTTGTGAAATACATATAATTATATTCAAAACCGTAATTATGAAAGCATGAAAAGGTCAGTGTAAATTAAAACAGACAAATATAAATTAACATTATGAAATAAGCTATTTGATTCTTAAATAATTATTTCGCTTCATTGAGAACGCTCAGTTCGCTCGCTCAACTTGATACAAGTGTAATATAATTATTGCAATAACAATTCTTCTATGAGATGGTGTTTATAGGGATCGTTTCAATTAACGCCTTTGTGTGTGATTGTATTTAATGAATGTTATCTTTTTAATTATTTGTTTAGGTAAAAATTAAAATAAAGTGTTTGTAATATCGATGATAGATAAAACTTAAAACGTCACGTTAATTAGTTGCTATGTTATTAATTAATAGAATTATTATTGCCTAAAACATGAAATGTTTTTTTTATTTTCGTAATTAAAATAATGTAGCGTAGCGATGATTGACTCAATTTATTATTTCTATTATCCTCCCGAGTCTATTCCCGAGAATAAATTGCAACATTAGGGTCTTATTTAGCTAAATGTCATACTTATATTTTTAAATGAAAATTTCTTAAAATAATAAAACGTGTCGACCGTTGTAGTTGAAACAAAAAATACAATCAAAGGTATGTTAGAGTGAGCCAGAATACCTTGCTCTTGCGGATACAATTTGTCACTGTCTCCGCCAATTTCCTCTTGTAACTAGTTTTTTCTTTGCGGAGCGTAAATTTAATTTCAGCTCTTTGTTGAACCGGTTTGACCAGTTGTAACTGGATCGCGAATTTCACAATACCGGTTTAGGGATTATGATTTCCTTAGTTTTGACGTTTGTTGTTTTCAAATTGAATGTTTAATTAATATTCAAAAACCAATACTATAATATCTTGTATTACTTATCTTATATCGTATCTGACTTCAGGTTAATTTCTATACGTACAAGAAACTTTGTAATGAAGCTCATTTTATAATTATGTCTGAGGATGTTAGAAAATTAATTAGAAAATATGCAGGATCCTTTTCGCGTGAAGTTTCAACGGCGTGTTTGTCTACCTGATAACCCGTCAGATACAAGAGTAGTGGTACAAGTCTAAACTTCGCTAGGTACACACTGTTACAACTTTTAATTGTTTGTTCGGAAAGTTTGATTATTATCGGTGTGTGGTGCAGTTTATGCTTTATAAACTATTTTTATGCTAGATACGCTGTAAATGTTATACTATGCTGTTAATTGATTTAATTTTTACTCCCAAATTAAACATTGTTATGAAACTGTGTCCATCTTTTTATTTTATGCCAGAACTGAAACTAAACTGAAATTGAAACTGAACAGCACAAAATTAAAGTGTTTAAAGTAAAGTATACCGCATAGTATATACAGGTTAACAGTAAACGCGTTATACAGGGGTCGACGGCTTTTGCTTTAGCGTGGCTGACGAAATAATTCCATTTGTATCGATTCGTTTTCGAAAATTTAATTTTTACTCGACGTCAATGTTTTGCACGTAGCTATAAAGCAAGCTAGAGCGACATAATTGAATACCTGAGTGGATGAAGCTGGTAAGTAACAATTTGAAAACTGACGTTCTTTGCATAAAAGTTCGACTTTACAGCTGGGAAAATGGTTTGATATAAAAAAATGTGAATTCTATATACAATCAGAGAAGTTAATTCCTAGGCAGATGGGGGACCTACGTAGTTTAGTCGCGTTACGTCAATCCCAGCCGACAGATTACAATTAACATTGAATTGACATGATTTGACCAAATGACGAATTTCCTCGAAGGTGTACCTAGATATAATGAGCTAGATGATAAAGTAGGCAAGTTACATGGTTTGTTCAAATTATAAGGGACAAAATAAGTAATTGCTCTTAAGTTACCCGGTTCATCCATTCATGTTTTAAATTTTTCATTCCTCTTGTGATAAATACTAAAATACTTTGTAAGCTTACTGCCCGCATTTATAGATTGTAAACATTTTATAGACTGGATTATTTTGTAGCAATCCATTATTTGAAAACCATTTTGTATATCTGTTTTACATTTATTTATAAAAAATTCCCACTGTGCTTTCTCAAAATTTTTAGGGCTAAATGTGTTTTACAACTTTATGCCTAAAATTCAACCGTTGACTTTTATAAAATTGGGTATACCATATTATCATATTAAGTCCATGAAAAAAGTATCTAGGGCAGTTTTTTAGAAAAAGGAAAAAAAATTGTAGGACGACGAATTTTAATGCTGTTGTTGAATCTGTGGATGCATGCGACAAGTATGCACTTTTGTGCAGTAACGAGACTACGCAAACTACTCACAGCTGGCAAGATGTACTTAGTATGCACTTGGCACTTACTAACCTGAGCTTACGTTGTCGGAGTTTTAGACAAAGCATTGTGTATAGACATGTCCGAGACGATCCCCGCGTTTCATTTGATGTTAAAAACGATCAAAATACCTACTCAAAATACGATCAAAACGCTCAAAATAACCCTCTTATTTTGAGCGTTTTGATTGTGGGGTAACATAGTAGTGTGGGGGTATCTATTTTTTCCAGCTAACGGTTTGTTTGTTTAAAATAAATCGAGAAAATGAATAGGAAGATGACGGTATATTAATATGTGAGTGTTATTTTCCCAAAAAATCTAATATTATATAAAAAAGTAATTTTTTTAAAAATACTAAAGTTAAAATATTTTTAATTGTAAGCAATTCAGATGTATATAATAATTGGTAGGCCAAACATTTCATAATGCTTAAATTCAAAATATGCTTCCAGCACTCTAAGGCTTGGTTCACACGGCACTATCCTGCACGTTTCCTCCACGTTTTTTTGCAGTATACTTACGTCTTGATAAATAAATAGTGGCGCAAACAATGTATAATCTATATAGGTTGTAATATAACAATTCATACGTCGATTATGCGCCACTAATCACTATTTATTCGTACTACTACGTATACTGCAAAAAAGTGCAGGAAACGTGCAGGACAATGCCGTGTAAACCTGGCTTAATAACGCTGGTGTCTCAGCATCCGCAAGAAAATGTAATTTAAGAAGGACAATTGAGTCCAACGGGGCAGTAGTTAAGGACATAGTTCCCTAACCCTCTCAAGGAATGGGTTAGCGTGAACATATAAATTGTTTGCTGTACCGTCGTTTGCAATTTGAGCGAGTTTATTCAAGCAATACTCTTACTAATCGTAGTTTGAGTATTGCATACGTTTTGTATAGTGTCTAATAATTATTATGGTCATAGAACATTCTAACTTATCCTTATTATATATTTTATCATACGATCGTAGAAATTGGCTCCTAATTGTGTTTTTTGCTTTTTATTGCTTTATCAATATTTACAGCTACTGGCAAATTAATGAAAATTTGTACGCGTTTCGTGACCAGTCTATAGCATTGAATCTATATTAAAGTTTCATTACAAAGAAATAGAGAATTCTAGCCGTTTCCGAGAATGTATTCAGAATATTTTAAAAATGTTACACCGGTTTAATTCTTGGAAGACTTTTGAGTCTGGGTCGAAGTAGGCCTCATAGACACCACACGTGTAAATACACGTGTAATATGGTGTAGTAAATGTAATATGGTAAGTTTATGTACTATCAGAGAAGTTGATTCTAGGCAGTCCGTCAACTGCCTAGGAATCTACTTCTCTAATATTACATTTTAGAAAAACAAACAAAGAATACTATTGATAATTAATGATCCTAAACCTGATCCATTCTTTTTTATAGACTCGTATAGAAATGTCATAATAATGAACGTATCCAGTACTAAAAACTCTTATATAGCTCTCCGTGTGGTGGCTCATAAATAGCTGAGGTCTAATTCTCCCCCTTGGTGGGGCGACGGTTATTATACGCCTCTTGAGCGCGTATCGAACCAATATTAGGTTTATTATATAGATGGGCTGTAGTAAAAAGCGATTTCTCATTTTGCCTCTCGCTTTTATCTTTAGACAACGTAACAAATATTTTAATCAACTATTTTGTGAAAGCTTATTTTATCGAAGTAGAAAGGAAAGTAGAATTCCATTGAAATATTGAATTCCGAAAATCGATTCAGTAAAGTCTACTCGAACGCAAACAAACTACCTCTAGTTACATAGATAGTTATGTCATAACTGTATTTTAAAAAGATAAAACCAACTTCAAAATTGTACGTACTTAATTGAGAATTAAAACTCCCT
>DWTA01000278.1:0-11750 GCA_018236805.1 Plebejus anna | reverse complement strand
ATATCACGCCTATTAATTTGTGCTTTAGCCTTTAACATAGTAATTTTTTTTATATGACGTAGATGTGTTATCATCAGTCAGTCAAGGTGTGACGACACGAGCCCTCAGTCCTCACAAAGCTGAGCTTTTAGCTATAATTTGATTTTCATGCTCTTTTGCCACAGAATGTTGCATCTATATTTTATATGTGATCGCTGTGATGTCGATGGCGCGGCCGTCTGCGGCTAATTAAATATGCTGTCAGATGTGTCACAATGTTTTTAATTGGTTTCCAGGCTCCAGCGCCCACTGATTGATGATTCTATTGATGTATACTATACATGAGAAGAACGTTGTGGCGAGAAAATACTGTGAAATTGGTAAAATAATACATATTAAATTAATCAGCTGTCTAAAAAAGAAGGCAACTCATACGTCGAAGACGAATCTAATGATACCTCTCTCGAATGCAAAAATGCGACAGCATACCAAAAAAAATATTAAGTAACACAAATACATTCTAAAAACATAAACCTCCTTTTCGCTCATGTAAAAATTGCAAATGGCGACGGGTCACATCACGACGATGCTAAGCTAAGCTTCTATCAAGCATCAATACACCTTCACGGAGAAATCTTTAAAATCGCACACGTAATTTAACACGTAGCCGTATAGTGGGAGGGAGGATGGAGTAGGGTGGCCCCACGGAAGCGGCATTAAAACTTTTGAGTGATTTCGCTCAGTCAAACGCTGCAAGACGGCAGTCCGAGCGAGTGTCCATGTGTCCAGTGAACGCCGGAATCGGCAACTTTTTTAGATTCGATAGCGAAGTAAGATGTCAAAAATATAATCATGGCGCTTGCGAGGTGCTATGCGTTATGTCAAATCCAACTTGGCGATCAAAACTAGCGAATGCAATTTGACTAATCTCTCAGGAGTCAGGACTGAACTCCGGAATGGCCTCCTGGAATATTAAAAATGTTGTTTGTGTTGTGAATTGTGAGCTTTGACTTCTGTGTCGGGTTGTTTTAGTTTAAGTTAACTGTATCAACAAGCGTTGTGAAACAGAGCGAATGAATGAGTTAATGAGAATATATAATATAATAATTTACTTCTCGACCTGGGCTTTTCAGTTCTTTTAGTCGCAAATGAGTTATTATTATTTATTAAAAGGCAAAGGGTTCCAACTACACTAACTTACAAATCTGTTGAATTAATATAGGTGCAGTTACGCTTATAGTCGGATCTTCCATAAATGCTGTATCAATGTAGTTTTGGGATTTACTTATTTGAAATTGCAAATTGTAACTAATATCATTGCAACTTCTTTATTTGCTATTTGAAATATGATCTCCATTTTAATGTATACCTAGTCCTGATTTAATGAAAAATAAACAAATACAAAATAAATTAATCGAAGACTTGTCCACAAAGTATGTAACGCTTGGTCACTGCAGGACGGACGTAGACGGCCAGGAACGAGTGGTCGTCTAATTTGTGACCAGCGGGGAATTATATACCGTGTGCTGCACTCCGCCCGGAGTTCGGACAACTCATGTTGATGGCTATAGGCAGAATTTAGAGACGGGTATCTAATTTCATATCGACGCGAAATTTCTTTAGAGGCTGTCTGTGCCACGTCTTACGGTTTTCTGACTGGTGGTCACTTCATCCTGCAGACATCATTAGATGTGAAATTGGAAGTCTATATTTTTATAGAAGTAGAAACTTCTTATTAATTAGCATAAATATGTAACTAAAAACCGCACATTTCTGTATACACTGAGAGGCAAAGAAGTAAAGCGATTTGAAACTATGATTCCAATTCATCTCTTCATCTCATATCATGATTTTCTTTTCCTTTATTATTTTCACAAAATCTATAGAAACCAATAGTGTCTGTGCTACAATTTATGCTGCAGCTTCATCTCGCTACCAACGTACCTTAAAAGTTAAACCTAGTTGTATTAAACTCCACTTACGGTAATGTCTGAAACGGAGATGATAGACATTGGACATACAATCATGCTAAACACGTCGACGTCCAATTATCGTCCATCGCTCGCCTTAAACACGATCAGTCCCCCGTCACTCCGTCCCCCGTCAATCCGTGAGTGTCCGAGCCCCCCTGCCCCCCGCCTGGGGGCCGCCAGATCAATGCCTTACAACCACCTTCGACTTTAAACTACGTTCGTATAGATTCAATTAATTATATGGCTGGTTCTTCATGTTACGTGGGGTGTAGTATAGATAGATTTGGTTGTAGATTGCTGCAGGTAGTTTAAGCTTTTAGAATTTTATAGACGCGTGCTGAAAATGCTTAAGTGGTGTAGATCTCTACCAAGATCTTGTCCTCATCAAATTTCTTCTGACAGTGACAGCCTGCACTCTGTAGTGCCTAGTTAAGCATCTAATTACCTCTTTTTTCCATTGCAAAAAGAACCCATTGCATCTAATTGGATTCTAAATATGATAGCATCGCTGAAATTCTAATTAGAAACGAATGTGGTCCCGAAAAATCTGTATCCAAATCTTGCCCCTCGTCACAACCCGAAAGAGAAGCTCTCCTAGGGGTAAACAATTTGAAACGAAATGAGATTTTACTTATCAAAAAAGTTATGTATATGGACGTGGCGGGCAACATAAAGGATTTATCGAGTCCGCGATAAGTGGTGTTCCTAGTCGCCGTTGTGCGTCCCAAAAGAGTGACGAAAAATCGTAAAGTTATGAAACTTTGACGAGAAGGGTTGGCCACTTATGTAATTTCAGTTTGTAAGTATTTTAAGTTGTTCAGGTTAGTTTACACCTTTTTCTGTTAAGGGGTTTTGGTGACTTGAATGGGATTGAGGAACCATCGAAAAAACAATTCTATGAGTATCTTTTACTGTTTGATAAATAAACAAGAATGCTTCGTCTTCAATCTGATCATCGATCTACCAGGTATGAATACTCAAGGTGCAAACGGCCATTTATTTATCAAAGACATTTCTTTTTAATTGGCCCCTCCCAGAAATTTCCATTAAATTCAATTGTTATCTCCGCATTAGGGCCGGCGATAAGGGTGAGGGTGTTTTTGTGTTTTTTCCCGGAGCCAACCCTTTGACGTTATCTGACGTCACGGGACGGACGGACGGACGGACAATGCTCCTTGCTATTTGCGAAATTTTTGCGCACACCGAGGTCACTAGTTTGCGGCAGAATTTTTGTCCGTGAATTTTATCAACTCTTTTTATTCGTCCCTTTGGACTTGCTACGTAATAAACATTTAGGTTAAATTACTTTTTTTTATCTGCGAACGGACGGTACTCTTTCAGACTTAAAATTCTAAACGCAGGAGCGATTCAATTACGTCAACAAAGAACCCCGGAGCCGGGAGCCGCGGGACATAAAACAAACATCGATTTGAGATTAATACAATTTCAATTTATATTCAATCAAAGTGTGTGTCTTCGTGGCAGTGTGTCCTGGTGCCCCCGTCCCCCGCGCGGCCCCTGATCGCCCCCGCTCGTCCCCCGTTCGTTATCACGTCCCGGACATAATTTAAGACGGGAGTCAAAGGGGATGCTCGGTCCGTCTCGCCACCGGATCCGTCAAGAACATCTGCACTTTGATTTGTTACTGATTTTTCACCGTCACGTATTCCGGTTAAATGTTCTGTGTAATTGTTTTGTTTCTATATTTTACGTCGACGATATATTTTGGACGTGATTTAGAGTCGTCGATGCTAACACTTTATCGGTTCATGGATCATTAATTTTAGATCTATACCTGATTAATCGTATTGTGCGAGGAGACAAAAGGTGAAAGACTCACCTCAGTCGATAACGTCGCGTCTGTTTGTCCTCAAAAGTTAGTGAACCGTTTAGAGCGAGATGTAGCCGGGGCCGCGAATATGTTTATCTCGCGACCCCCCGCGCTCCTAACGAGTGAATTATGTGACACCTCTGAATTATGAAGTCTATAAAAATATTGACGGAACCGTCGTAAATAACGGGCAGACGGGGAATACTAATTGTTGCTTTGTCGAGCGTCGAGCGAGATGAACAGAACGAAGAGAGGGCATCGCAAATAATAGAACTAAATGCCACCTGCCGATTTTTTGCTTTGGCCTTGGCATTGGAGGAAAAATCTTTGATCTTTGTAAATTATTATCTGTTGATACGTTTTCCCAATATCGAGTGCAGTGTAATGATCGGTTGAAATGTCTTCACCACGTAACGTTAAATTTAAATTTCCACTTTTTTCCTGAAAAAGAAGATTATTTTTGACACTTCTCTCAATTAATTTATCGGCTACCTTCTCCATCTCGAGCGCAATCGTCGGACTCTCGAGATTAAAACACATCCGATTCCGATCCGGCGCGGTTCAATTATTATAAATATGGCCGCGATGTGGGTCAGTGCGAGGGGAGGGGGGCGAGCCCACCCCAGGGGGGACACCCGTCAATCGATTGTCAAGGAGTGCAGGCGGACTGTGGCGAGCAAGACTTTGCGCTGGTGCATCTAATTGATATATCTAACTCGGACTTTGAACGTTTGGAGTATGATTGACGTGGGCTTTGGAGTTTCTGGTGTTGTGAAATGGTAATGCCCACTTGCGATAGTTTGGACTAAAACGAATCATGGAAATATCATGATGTCATTCTAGTACTTTCTACTTCTGAAAAAGAAGCTCTCAATAATTCTGATCAACGGGGCAAATTGACGTAATCGTTTCTTTAATTTTTTCGGATTACCTGAAAGTTGAAACTAATAAGATTTCCAATTTTAGTAGCATTTCCCTAATCCCTTTCAATAGGCAACAAATGAGATCGCATGCAGGTATGCCACAGCATGTACAGAAAAGATGAAATTCCAGTGACAAAGCCGGCGGATCTCGATTCTCGCGTGACTATTCCTGAAGTGTCGCACTATAAATATAGTTTATAGGTGTATCAATCCCGGCGCAGCAGCTGGACCACTCGTTAAGGGGACGATGATTGATGCCGACTCCGGGACGTCTCACAAACAGAATATATTGCGTAATGCATTCCTCCTAAAAAAACACGCCTATTTTTACCTGAAAAATGCGGAGATCACGTTGATGTATGTTCGAATGGCTGAAGGGTGACGAACATTTTCTGGTGATTTTGAAGGTATTTGAGGAGGACTTTAGGAGGAGAGAAGTATTTCTTTGCGTCATAGATCTTGGAATATTCTGATGAATTTGATTTACTTTGAACTCGTTCAGTTACTTTCCGCGAAATGGCTGCATAACATAGAGAAAATTGGGCTTCCGTCTATGCAGTTATTTTCCCATTTTTCTCGACATTTTCTGTTGGCGCGTAGATATTTATGGTAGGAAAAGAGGGGTGTAAATGAAAAGAGGGAATTAAGCGTACACGTGTAGGTTTAGCTGGATGAGAAATCCTCGCGGAAGACGAGCCATGATATATACCAGGAGAGCAGAAAAAAGAGCCGGTGGCGTCTGACGGCGCTTGATTTATACAGTAAACACATAAATCCGACCTCGCCTGCCTGATGTTAGGCGCTGTTCTGAGGTGCGACTGGGAAATTGTATGTCGTTTTCTGATATGCCCTTGTAAGCGATTTGTATGTTACACAATTATTGAATTGGCGCAAATTATTTTTCTAATATATTTTTTTAAATTGTTGAAAGTTACAAATAAATCAGCCATATTGTCAATTTATACGTCAACAATCAACATTGTTCAACCTAGTCCCAATTCCCAAAGTTGTGCTTACATCTGAAAAGTTTTCAATACTGTTACAAATATAAAAATTAATAAACCGCTCAACATTTAAAATGTGCCCAAAACGATGAATTTTATATTTTTAGGTGCACAGAAACGCAAATCTGGGAGGTGCCTTATTTTATCTAGAGTTTTTCGCATCACACAACAAGTATGAGCGCAGATGCAGCGATAAGAATTGAAGGTTTTATCGCTCGAGTTATGTTTTAAAAGTTCTTTTATTTGCACCCGACTACCTACCCGATGAATGGGAGCTAGAAAAAACAATACTACAAAAGGGTTGCACCAATAAATTTTTAAGCAGCCAATAGAAACGTCAGCAATATAAATATGGCGAATGATGGCGAAACTTATTCTCCAGCGAACGAGGAACCGTGAACGAATTATTTGACAGGTTGACGTCGGAGTGAATTCCGGTGAACTTTTGAACCCATAAGACGTGGTACAAATCCTCGGGCGTCGGTAACTCAGTGCAACCCTTCTCCCGGAGCTGGCACGGCTCGGGGGGTGCTGGGGAGTGCGTGCAAATATGACAAATTTATGTAAAGGGGGGCTCTTTGTGCGGCAAGGCGGTGGGGAAATTAGTGCTCATTTTGTGTGATGTTTATGAGCAGAGTTGCGCTTCAAAAATACGGTAATGTGCTCTGCGGTCCGCTTCGTCTGCCGGAGTATCGATTGCGGACCTGGGACGACGGTACTTTTGAATATTTTGCATTGAATTCCACATCTGCAGAGTTCAGGTTGGTTGGGTTTTAAAGAGCCAAAGGCTTATTGCGATTACGTTTTTGGCATAAAAACCTATGAAGCGAGCCTTAGAGGACCATCCTGTCACAAACAATGGAGTTGTGACTCTCTAAGACCTTGACTCTAGACTCTAGCTAGAGTCTCGACTATTTCATATTTTATGCCACAGATACGGCCATTAATTACTCGTGACCGTCTTAAAACATTTATTTTGTGTATGGGCAGCGTAAAATATTGCGCATTTCATAGTACGTGACTTTTGAGGCGCGGCTCTAAATCATGCCCCGCCTGACGGTCTCCAGTGACGGCGCGTCAAACTCCTTCCACGACATGCTGCCCCGGTATATTAAAAGTTCATTTTAACTTTAGCGATTAAACTTCAGTTAAAAAACTAGTTAAGTGTAGCGGATTTATGACGGAGTTGACTAACGAGCGGCTCATCTGATGTCATATACAATTTTTGCAAGATGCTACATTCTGTGTTGGGGTCAAGTGTTGTCAAAAGTCCCGAAACAACTATTAGTAAGTTTTTTTGGAGCTCATTTTTTTAAATATTTTAAGAAAATAGTGAAGTCAATAGTCTCTTAAAGACAACTTCACTCTGTAGTCTACTAAGACATAGAGACAATGTGTACTGAAAGTTGAAAGCACGAGAGCTTTGCTGTGAGCAGTCTCCCTCAATTCTGGAATATAATATCTTCACATTAACGAGTCGAGAATTGAACTGATATCCTTCAAAGGGGGCACGGCGGTGGGGCGGTGATTTATTGGGTCATAAAGTATTATAATTAAAAGCTGGAAAAGGGGGAAACTATACGGTGGACGGAAGTACAGACCGTTTGCGCGCCCGCAAACCCTGTAATGGGTACCAGGTATGTGGATATTTGGCCGGACGATTTTGGACTGTACTACAGTGAAATGTGGGTCACATTCCCCTGAGATATTTAGGGGGGTAAATAATAAAAACGTCGTGATAAGTTATTCTTTGTCTCAATAAGTTTGCGACGCAAATAAAAGGTTGTAGAATCAATGCGTTGCAGAACATAAACAAACATGCAATGATGCAAAGTGTTCAAATATTTTATTAACCAACTTCCAAAAAGAAGGAGGTTCTATGTTTGGCTGTTGATTTTTTATTTTAGTTCATAGTTTGTGACGCAAGCATTGGAAGAATTTATAGTCCAAGATGATAATTTCGATTTCTCAGACTGTTCTGCCGAGTTGTCCTGATGATGAAGGGTCTGTCCGGGGAGTAATCACCCCCCGTCACAAATCATCAGCAACTATGCGCAAGTACATCGCCGGCGACGGGACGTCTGCCGCGTGACAAACGCCGTGTTTATTAAACTTAAAACATAATACGGCACCGGCGTAAATCATGCGCCGCGCGGGGGGGTCCGACCCACCGCCCCCGTGACCCCCCTCGACCCACCCGCGTCCACTAATTTTCAGAAATGGCCACTGAAGTTCAGACGTCGTAGGAATGCATCTGCATGTGATGTTGCGTTCTTTTTAATTTTGGCTTTAAACGAGCTACATTTTATGTTTAGTATATTTTAAAAGTTGAAATATTTTGTGCTCGGGTCGGACGCCAGTTTTTGTTTTGGTAAGTAGAAAGGATTGGATTACTTTTTAGATATGAAGATTGAAGTGGCGATTTAAAATGAGCTGAAACTCTTTCACCAAACGCTGGTCTCTGTCTATAGAAGCTTTCATCTTTTAATTTTTTTAAATCCTACAGTGAGGTAGGTACACCGTACAAGCTACTAGACTGTAGCTACCGAGGGACTCTCTATTCTATAATCTATTTAGGTCCCTTATTAATGAAAGTCAATCTAAATTCAAAAGCTCTGAAGGAATTAAAAAGAAAGCATTAGACGAGGGTCTAATGCTTTCTTTTTAATTCCTTCAGAGCGGCGAGTGTCCTAATACAGTCGATAAGGACACAGGAGACAATTTAATTTCAAAAGGGACTAGCGTCCTCCGGAGTCCACATCCCTCGGAGGGCAGGTGGCCGCTAAAAGGGCGCATTATCGCACCACGGTCCGCGCTGCCTCATTACAATTATTCAGAGATTTGCGCGCGCCTCGTCTCGCGAAATTAAATTCCGTCCGAGAGCCACAACAAATCATATTTATTTACACCTAAAATACCTCGGGTGGCCATTACGGCGGCGGAGCGCGGACCGCTCGGGAGATTAGGCAAGGAGCGACATTAAAGTGAAATTATTTATTTAGGGCCCACCGGCTAGATTACGTTACTCCATACGCATAAATAACGAAAACAATACCGGCTATTCTAATAAATTATCTTTTTATTGCCGGATTGTGAAAATTTTGGACACTTATCCGGCGGGGGGGAGGGGGGACGGTTTTGTCCCAATTATTTATGGCGGTCGAGACGCGGGGGACGCGACGGCTCGTCGGCGCGTCTGTCGCCTTCTTACGCGGACCTCCTTTTTTAATTAAAACTTTCGTGTAGGTTAATTAATGGGCGCATAATAATTAAATAGATATCTTTATTTCGGTGACATCTGAGAGCGTCTTAATTGCGATGAACCTGACTTATGTTAGACGCGGTGCGTTATCGCTCAGATAACGTTAAACGCTGAAAGTGGCTTATTGATGTGGACAACTGTGCCGGGTGGTGATCGGGATTTACTTTACTTTAAATACGCGCGTCTTTACGATCCTTGTAGTAAACTTTGATACTCCTTTACATTTTTGTTCATTATGAAAATGTGGTATTGATCTTAGATACTATTTAAGAACTATTTTCTTCTTAGAACAAACAACAGTGGTATTACGAGTCTATCTGCAGTCCGGACTCCGGACTCCGGACACAATAAATGATTTATAAAGTTGTAATAAATCTGGTGAAGTAGTTTATGGCTGTTTATCTTTCCCCGTAGTTTGTAAACACGCGGCCATGAATCAAAGTGCACACGCCACCCGACGTCCCATTGTCCGACCCGACGCCACAAATCAATCACAAAAAAGTCCAAAAACCGAACCCACTAAATGTCCCTCAAACCAATACGGCACGGGAATACCTCGCTATGAATAATCTAATAAATAATCTTCTGGAGCGTTATTTATTAGCGACGGAGGAGGGAGGTGGGGGGTGCGAGCGGGACGGAGCTAGCGTCGTCCGTCATAAATAACATCGGCAAAAACAATGGACAATGGCTTGCGGTGGCAGATACGTCTTCTTTAGCCGGGAAGTTCGGTGCGGGACTGTCCCGGCTACGCGGAACTCGTGCGCACCCTAGCGTCGCTGTGACGTCATAATTAATATTATTGTTTCTTAACAATCTTAATATGCATTGTAATTAGTGCTATAGATTAGCTGTAATACAGGTGCAATCAAAAGTGTGGAGTCGCAAGTCGCAACACACACACTTTTGTATTATTTTTGCGATGTCGCCAAAATGTAGAGTTTTCAAAGAACATCACTGAGTGACATGGATATTTCATTGATGATTATAAAATTGAGATAGTGTGATTTTTTTCTATCTGTCTGTCTATCTGATGCCTCTCTGTTTTCACGCCAAATTTACCACTGAATTATACCTACCAAATTATTAGTCACAGTCACAACTTTTAGTCCAGCAGGTAGTAATTGTTTTTAGATGGCGAATTCGGCGCAAAAAATGCGATCAACAACCGGTAATAGTATAAAGGACGTCTAAGCCTTAGACGTCCTTTATCCTAAGACTCTAAGGATAAACTGATGATGACGATCGCAAAAAGCCCACGCGTGGACAGTGGGCATGCGCGGGCGCAATTACTGCGCTAATTGACTTTTCATGTCGCCGTGTGCGGTCCCCCGTCTCGTCGCGTTGCGTCCACTACCTCAGGAGAATAAAACAGGGATAAATATTGTTCACGAGATAACTTAGCAACTTTATTCTATTTTGACTAAGTAATAAGTATTTTAATAAGACCAATTAATTATTAAAGTAGTTTGCATCCAAAAGGTTCTGAAACTATTGAACTGATTTTGTACGTATATTTCACACAGTCAAAAAGATGACAATTGAAGGACAGAGGCTAAAAATGTACGGTTTCCGGGAGTCTTAAAGATTACATTCCCCTTTCAGTTGATGATCAAATGAGTTTTAACTTAGAAGATAACATTTCTGATACTTAATTAAAATAATAAAAAACGTCGTATGGTGAAATAAAACTACCCTCCTTAATGTCCATCGGTAGCATCACTTATCTATAAATAGGAATATTTATGTATATTTATATAGACGTGTTTTACGTCTGTCGGTCTGTTTGTCACCTTATCGCGTTTACGAGCGGTGCTCTTAGTGAAGAATGCGATATTTTCGTGGATCGTAAAACTAAAGATAAACTTTCTTTACATTTAGTTCGTATGCTAATTTCTACCGATTTATTGGTCGATAGGCTATTATAAGGTCATTAAAAAGGTATTAATAAGGTGACTACTCCGGTGGTATGTCTATTAAGTTATTTAACCGACTATGATGAGACTCAGTAGGCATGGCTTAAGAGCATCAGGTCAATTTTGTATTTTATTGGTGGTCGAAAGTCGAAACAAACTTAGCAGTATTTTTCCATACTTATTAAATGACATTGTTTTCTAACGACATAAATTTTAAGTTTATATCAATTATAATGATTAACTATAGATTTGTATTTTTTGTTTGCACATTCACGCTTATATCTCTACCACAGAATAAATATTAATAGGTCTCTACTCTCTACTACAATAATTTCACCTTCGCTGGTCTGGTTGCCTGGAAGAGATCGCTACCTAGTATAATAAGGCCGCCAGTGTGACACCTATGTAATGTCTTGTTTGTGTTTGCTGTATTCTCTCTATATTGTGTCATGTACTGGACAATTAAGAATATTTGATTGATTGATAATGTTTTTCATTTTTTTACTTATCTTTCTTCGTAGTTTCAAGTCTATGAATGTCAGTCCGAAGGCTGTTTAGTGTCTCTACTATCACAATAGTTATGGGAATTTGTATTCGCTCAATCCAAATCTGCCTTCGGTCAAACAAAGGCAATACAATTTTCCAACTTGTAATGGAAAACTTGGACGCAACATCAAAAAGACAATTCCCTGATGGTTTTCACAATTGTGGCCATCTTTGTTGATGTTTTTATGAATAAGCCTATTCTTTTATTTAATAGTAAATAGAGATATATCCAAGCAAAAAGTTACTCTTGCAGCGCTGTTCTTTTATCTTTATATATAAAACTCAAAGGTGACTGACTGACATGGTGATCTATCAA
>DWTA01000277.1:0-11760 GCA_018236805.1 Plebejus anna | reverse complement strand
ATGTCAATTCTATACATTTTGATCGGCGATTCCATAAAGAAGCGATAAAGAAAAGATCTTGGTTCACCCCCCGGGTTATTTAAGAGCTTACATTGAAAAAATGTAATATTATGTTTTCCAACGGCATTGATTTCTTCTATTACAAAAAATCTTTGACGATGCTAATTTTCTAATTTCCTATTAAATATCTTAAATTTGCATCGGCCCTTTAAACTACGTCTCGTTTCAGTGTAATCTGACCCTTAGTTTTAGTTTGAAATAGAAAATGTAAAAAGGGATATAACATTTATTTTCTAATCAACAATTACTTTTATTAGGTGTTGGTGAAATTGGCACTTAGATAGTTTTAAAGCCTATCCACAGTCAGGTTGATTTAAAATTATCTGTTTTCATTAGATCTTGTGAGTTGTAGTCGTGTCTAACTCAGCCTTAGTCGTTAAACCTAAGACGCTGTTCGACCATAAAAGGTAAAAAGATGTTAAATTAAATTAAAACTTTAAGACAGACATTTTACGTATCCGGCTTAAGCGTCATTTGAGAATCCGCTTAAATCTTTGCTTTTTACTACCAAATAAAATGTAAGATCAATGTTGGTGGTAGGAATTTTGTATAGAGCAATTACCTACTGAAATTTGCTATTTCACATTGTAACATCTTTTTCTTAATACCAGGTTTTTCAAATAAACGCTCTTATTCTTCTTATTATCAAAAAATGCTTGCTGTGCCGTTCTCGTGCCTACCTACCGTTGAAATTTTGATTTAAAATAACTATACTGTTATTTCAGAGAAGTTGTTTATCTACTAACAGTGATGGGAGGTTATAATATAGTAACTGTATTCCTATCGGCTTTACTTACTCCTTACATTTTGAAGATAGTCCTGAGCTTCCATCTGAGAAAGAAGTACTAAAAATTGTTTTATTTCTGAATAAATTTGAAACAAATATTTTCAGAACGTCGTACATGTACATGCCGAAGTATTTATTATATAATTATATTCTGTGGTGTTGCCTTCCACCCCACCGGTTCGGGAACTAACCCGGTGTAAGAAACTCGCACGGGGTCACCTTTTACCAAAAAAATAAAATAAAATAAATAAATAAAAATTGTTTTATTTCTGAATAGATTTAAAAAAAATGCTTTCAGAACGTTGATACTACTGGTGCCTAACACCGGTTCGGGAACTAACCCGAAAACTAAAAAGTGGGAAAAATTCACCATTTTGTAAATAAAATTTAATTACTCTTCGCCACTACTACTTAGTTCCTAGTTAATGGTTTCCATAGTTAATTTATGAAATCGAAATAGCCATTATTACAGTAGTCTACACTCTACAGTTTTTGTGAGTGCGTGAGTCCCAAGATAAGATCACTCTCAGATTCTAAGAACGACCCGTGAATCACAAGACGTGACTATTGTATGACTTTGGTTCACCTTAACTTTTTTTTCTATAGACGTCGATATATCATACTTACTTTAGCTTTATTGTGGCAAATATAAAAATGCAACTAACCTTTTAAGTTTTTTTCCTGCTTTAAAACATATTTATTTGTGCAGCTAAGACAGAATCACCTTGGAACTTTTTTGATTAAAAAAGTTGTCTGACCCATCTACCCATCAACTACTTTTTAGTCTCCTGCTCTGCTGATTTTCAATGCTATTTCCTCATATTTTTTTAAGAAAAAGAATAAAAAAAAACAACCTAGATTGCTTGTATACATAATTCCTAATTAACAAATTCTCATCAAAATACGCATTCCTCGTTGGAATTCAAAATTCCCACCGTGTCACAGGGGTGTAACTCGCTGGAAACCGACAGAAAAAAGTATGGTAACAAAAACCCTCGCTGTGAGCGTGTGTACGGGCCCTAATTATCTCTATAATGTCCTACGGCATTCTTTGTTCTGTTCCCGTCCGCAATATAATGATGTATCTCTGCTATTGCGATGTTTTATTTTTAAATACTCTTTTAACCGACTACGACAATGTGCAGCCACAAGTAAAGTAAATAAATAATGCGATTTTTTCGTTACACAGGTGTACTTACTTTAGGAATTATTTATTGAAGACGAACTAGTTAATTAAGCAAATTGTAATAATTCTTCTTGTCAGAAGTAGAAGATAAAGAAAAGAAAAGATAGAGCACCGAATGCTTAGCAGACATGTAGATTGCGTGATGTAAAAATATTATGTAGAGTTCATACTAGAAGTACATACTTATGCTAAAAATACTCCATTCTTGGTAAGTCGTACTAAAGGTGTATATCAGTTAAAGTTTCATCCAAATCGGTCAAATCATTTCGTCGATTTACCGTAACAGACAGACTAAATCGTGTTAGAGATAATCGCGGAACCTTGAAACTCGCGCCCGTTGATGTCTAATGTGTAACCGCTAAACCCAAAACTCGTTTGTACCGTGTCATCGGATTAAAATTCGAAAGACAGTTTCATTAAAAGTTGACTAGGTTTTTAACTGTATTAATACATTTATGATATTGGGGCATATTTTATAGAAACAGAAAATTAAACCAAAACTTTTTCAACGCTGCTAATTTTACAGTGAAACTCATGTAACAAGTTCAAGCAATCTGGACTAGAGTTTTTTAACTAAAAATTGACGAGGTATATTACTGTATGTCTATAATGATAATACATTCACGTCTTTGGGGCGTATCTCATAGGAACAAAGAATTAAACCATAATTCTTTCAGCGCTGGTAATTTTACAGTAAATGGACATATAAAACAATGGACATATTCATACCCGATTTATTATCACTTTGTTAAGATATATTGTTTGGGCGTTAAGAGGAAACAGACAAGCAGACAGATAGACACACTTTCGCATTTATAATATTAGTATGGATGATGACCAGTGCATGATCAAAGCTTTTACCCTCCATCTTTTCAAACGTATTGCATAATTCGTCATCGTCGGGCATTTGTATAAGAAACGTTACGTAACGTAAACGATTTCCGCGTTACGTGTCGGGAGAATTCACTAAGTTTTGCGATCGTTTTGTCGTTTATAACCTTAACAACTTTATAATAAGGTCTAAAAGTTCAGCCATTTAGATCTTCAATGCCTGTAGAAATTGTCAGAGTTGTGCGGGAGTAGATACCAAACTCGCAAAATCCCTTGTAAATCGTATGTGCTAAAAAAATACATACAGCCGAACGTATTACCTCCTCCTTTTTGGAAGTCGCTCAAAAAGTTTACTGTGTCCATCACCTCATTTAAAATTTCATCAAAATTGGTCTTGGAACAGTGTTTTTTTTTATATTTACAATCTTCTTATTGCTCAAATTGTTTTCTTGTTGAAATAGTTCTCTTGATCTCTGGCGACCCCCGACAGAAGCCTTGCTAACCCCCATTTGCATTGAAAAATTGATTGAAAACACTGGTTTACCAAAATTTTCGCTTTATAGGTAGGTCTGTGTATTGTAGAACTTAGAAGTGAATTAACACTATTAGGAAATAAATTTCAATAATAATTTAATGAAGTCATTGAATTCAAAATTGAGTCATCGTTAAAGACCTTTTGATGATTTACTAACGATCTCACGATTTACAAAAGTTTACGGATAATTTGTTCAAATTATATGTTGTGAATCGTTAACAACAACCTTAAGAAAAAAATAAACCCTCATAACTAGTATATTATTGTCTGTTTGTTATGTGTTTACGCTTACCTATTAATCTGACTTAGATGAAATTGGGTATATAATAGAGATTTCTAGACTCATGGAAAGGGACATAATATAGGATAGATTTAGGTGACGAAGGCAGACACAAAACTTCATATTAAGGGCTTGATTACACCTACTGAGTAGAGTAGCGAGACAGTGCTGGGCCTAATCAGGCCGTCAAACAATTAGTTTGGCGAGATTTAACTTGTACCAATACTATGTAGATTCTTATGAATAAATATATAAAAAAAATGCCTTGCCTAATGCCTGGAAATTTTGTTACCAGCCTCGACCATATACTTGTAATTCCTCCTCTACATGATTGGCCAGCGCTGGCCCATCAAATGGTGCATGCGATGGCTATACAATGGTTGCAACGCCTCTACATGATGGCCGCGTTCAGTTGTGATCGAAAAATGACGCCGCCATCCCACGACAATCGCTGACGCCATCAGCCATCCTACACCACTACGTCCTCCCCACGCTGGGCCATCGTGATGCCCACCACGCTGGGCGATCTTGTAGAGCCGCTATAACAGGTGGAACCGATCTTCAAACCAACACAAAGAAGACGCAACCCAACCAACACAATGTTGAACTATTGAAGCATGAAAAGTGAACGTTAATACGCAACGCCCAACTTAATTAAACGACTGATTTATATAATTAAACATTTTAAAATACTTTCTATTCGATGTGCAGAGGCGGTTTGACTGAGTTGCTGCCTGAAGGCTTTTCGAAAATGCCACTAAATCATTGCTATTGTGATGTTACAAAAGTTCATAACGATGAAAGACATTATACAGCGTATTTGGTAGAAACATAATCTTGTTTATGGTACCTGTACTTTACTTTTTATATTTCCAAAATTGGCAAAAATCAAGCTTTGTTTTTTAAAGCCGCCTTAGGGCCTTTTCAACTTGCTGCTAAATCCACCACTGGCTGTGATCAATTGCTCAATAATATAATTAATTGTCACCGATTTAGTTCATTGAGCGTTCAGCGTTTGGAAAATTTGGTGGAACTTGGAAGTGGGACAAAATATTGTTCATAACAAGCCCTTATGTAATGTCGTGGTTTACTGTATCAGACTAATGACCAGTTTCTGTCTTTTTTACTGGAATTTATCTTAAAAATAAAATGCTATCAATAAACCTCAGAAACAAAAATAAATCGCTTAAAACATTTGGAAAAATTTATCCCCTACATTTTGTCCTACAATCGTACATTTTTTGAGCTTACCTTCAAAACGGTTAAAAAATTCACAAGAGGGTGCTACTATTTTCACATGCTTAGTAAGTTTACTTAACTTACTTTTTTTAAATTAATTACTAATATAACTTATAAATCATAACTCATAAGGTTGATTAAATGAAACTCTAATATTATAATTCACAAAAGAAACTGCCAGCAAAAGGTAGCCAAACAGAATAAAACAAATATCAATAATTAAAAAGCGTTGCATGACCATCCAAGGTGTAAAAACGTGTTCCGATAATCGGGGTAGTTCCGTCGCGATGATATCTTGACGCCTTTGAGCGCGCCGTAACTTTGCCCCTCTTTGTTCCCCCCGTTTGTCCCCTGCCCCCACATTATAATGCAGTAGATCATCTCTACTTGGTCGCTGGAATTAACGCACTCACGCATTTTAGATAGCTAGAAGTAAAAGAGTTTAGTTTTATGAAAAACTACTACGTTACTTTGATGTACATATTATATAGTACCTATGCTCTATCAGGGGTTCCAAACTTATTTTGTCTACTGCTCACGTTGAGAAAAGATTATGTTTTGGCGCCCCCTTTTTTCAATTTAAAATGCATCCTGATGAAATAAATCACCCCCAAGCCTCTACACAACGCCCCGATTTTTTTTCTGGGTCCTACACCTACCCCCTAGACCTTCAGCGCCCACAAGGGGGCGTTATCGCTCACTTTGGGAAAGGCCGATCTATGTGATCTCTCCCTTTCGTCTCTGCACTCACAATGTAAAAATGCAGTAGGTATTCTACTATTATATCTCCACTAGATCGCAAGAATCGGACGCACACAGGGGACACAGCTGAGTCTTACAGAAAAGTAACTTGGCGTGTTCTTGATATTTAAATATTTCCACACATACTGCAGTGCTCCCAAAATGATAATGCGCATAGAAGTTTTCGAAAATTTTCGGCAACGGTCGTATTTTCCGAGCCACGGTAGACGATATTACATTTTCTAATTGCATTGCGTTTAAGATACTTACATATTGTATTATTCAAAGTTCGTCGTGATATTCCTGTAGCTTTTGTAACATCGTCATAATATTCACGGTCATTCATGCGCATTATTAATTTTGGAGTAGGTACTGTACGTAAGTTTTACCTGCTTACGAATAATACTGCATTGTTTTCCTACTTTAAGTGAAATCAGTAGTTTCAAAACTTGTCTGTGTTGACTGTTGAGCGAGTTTCATTTACACGGCTGAGTTACTCTACTGTATGATAAATATAATATGCTTCCCCTCTCGAAACCACAGGTCCACGGCCTATCTTTTGTTTGCTGAACGCACAAGCGCACGTTCACGGAATAAGGTTTTTTCAATACCTTTTAAAGGGATTTGAGAGTAAGGTCATCGTGTGTTTGGACTTTGGTTTTTTAGCGTTTTTTAGCAGGTAACTTTGTACCTACGAGGTAGGCTTTGTATGTAGCTGTAGGTATTATAATATAACATTATAAGGTGTGATAAAATTAACTGCGGATATTTTGCGAATATAACTTAATGCTTATTGTGGCTTAGGAAAAAAATATCGTCATACTCATAGTAAAACATTAATCAGATACGGTCAATAGAGGTATTAATATTATAATATTCTCTACGAAAACTCTTCTAATTATTAAAAGATTTTGTTATTTACGATGACTATTAATTAACTGCCTAAAAGTCTACTTAAGCTGTAGATTTATATACTAGACCTTCCTGTGTTATATCATATTTGATTCATAATAATATCAAAGGTTGTATGAGATCATCTTCATGTTTTTACCAAAGCGAATTGTAGCGGCAAACTTGAATGTTGAATAATATTAATCATTTGTATATGACGTGTGCAACAAATGAATTTAATGTTACTAGTTTGTTTATAGACTAGTGACTTTTAGCACAAAAATAACCGGTTTAAAATAACATGTTTATGCAAAATAAAACATGTGACTAAGAAAATATTATGTATAGTATTACAGATACATTAGCTTTTAGATTTTAATTCAGCTTAATGCTGTTTCGTTAGGAATTAGGACCGAATAAATACCTCGAATAAGGGTTCAAACGACGAGGTTAGTGGATTCATGGCTTAATACATATTTTGACAATTATATAAAGTTTTTTGTTGCTTTCTCTCGACCATAAAGACTCGAGACTATAGGAGATACAATCTAGATTCTAGATACCCTAAGAGCCGTGAAACAAATTAATTCACGGGCAGAGCGTACTCCCGTTAAACTTCGTTCAGGATGTGTGCCGTAGCTACCTAATAGGTAAATGGTACTAGATATGTGTGTGCTTACGCCTTTCTGTTCGTGCGTGTGTGAGTGTGTGTGTGTGTAAGACAGGTATTGTGTTGATACAGTTGTTCTCCGTTTTCGGCGTGAATAGCTTAAGAGGATAATAGATTCATGCATGCATATTTAACCATGCCTTATGCTTTAGTACCTCCATTATGGATGGTTGGAATACTTAACATTGTTAAAACTAGAATAACTTGCGGGTTAAGAAGTGTTTTAGAGTAGTAGAGCATATTTCGAATTGAACATATTCATAAAACACTTATGTTAATCGTATGAGGTCTATAGAAGTGTTGGAATGTGCTTCGGAAATTCAAGGTTAATTAAGGAGAATTTATATGTTAATAAGCAACTTAATCTTTCGATAAAGATGTTACTCAAAATAAACGTTTGACCCAAAAGCGTTCAGACCGAAGCTTGACCAGTTTCGGGTCCAACTTGTCGAATTTTTAATCGTTAATGGCGCTTGATATTATTCGCTTCTCTACCATCATCAAAATGCTTGCAAAATATTTTTCAACCTACCTTACCAACTATTGATAGATAATCGCGACGTAGTTCTTTTGTCCAGTAAATAAGAGAGCCTATAATCCTCTGGTTAAAACTATGGTCCTCTGGTCAAGAAGTGGGCGTTGAGAATATATGGATTTGTAAATTATTGCTCCGATCCCTATCATTATCTGACGTATGGCTGCCGGCCAGTTTCTTTCAATATTTTGATTGTTTTATTACCAGTGCGTGAGAAAGTACACGCAGTAATTTTTAAGTGAATAAAAAAGAAGGTTATATTATTCACTGTAGATTAAAAAGAAGGGGTGTAGATGGCTGAAGCTGAAAACTTTATTAAAATTGTGTTTTAGTTTTGTAGGTTTTTCTTCAAAAAGAAACTTAATGATGCAAGATTCAAAATCATTAAAGGGTTGCATTAGCCATTAGTATTTAGTAGTTGAAAGATTTAGCATGATTATCACCTAAACCATACAAGCTGCATTCTAAAACGTAACTTAATATGCTGTGAAAGAAAGAAATTAGGGCCCCATTATTAGGTACTCTATGTCTCGGACCTAAAAACAGAATTGACTGTACCAGAAGCTAAGTTTTAAAGGAGATGAATGATGAAAATAGGATGAAAATTGTAATTAGGATTCTCGCTCTTCATGTTTAGCACCCAAATACGTAGAACGGACTGTACCAGAATTTTCAAAGAAACCTACAGATGTGACGCGTCTCGATCGTCCCTGACTTTCTCGTGTAGTGAACCGCAGCTGGCATACGAGCCTCCGGATGTGGCGATGGTATCGAGTGGCGGACCTGTTCACACACCTGCCTGCGACAATTGTGATTATATTTTGTGTACTGACGTTATATCTCCTGCAGCCACAGTAGTAATAAGAAAGAATGGAAACACTGACAGTTTTTGCGGACAAACTGACAGATTGCCTGTGTTAATCCATCACTCTGTCTACTGTACCGTAAGAACAAACCGTTCTATAGTGGCCATGCTAAGCCTGCTGGATGTTGCCTGCATGCCCGAAATTAGTTTACCCCGCTTTTTTATACTTGCTGGTTCGGAAATATGTCGATACCAAATTTCATCTAAAGCAAATCATGGTTGCATATTATCCATCATGATACAAGGTGATAAGAGTCCCTACTCCCTAAAAGCGTATCTAGAAATGTTAAGTGCCATAATATGTTTAAAATTTTTGTCGTTTTCTATAAAAACTGAACCCTCTCAAGAGTCAAGCCCTACGCGAACAAACAAAAAATACTAAAAGTAAGAACAGATGCACGTAAAAATTATGGTTTGAAGTTAACGGTAAACGTCACTACGCACATAGAATTATAACCGTCTTGACATCGTTGACTACGCATTTCCTATAACAACATAACCACTTGATTCCATTTAACTACAAAACAAACAGGCCCGTTTGAATTTGCGATGCAAAGTGATGGCAAAATGCTTTGTTCTGTTGAAGTGGGAGCTGTCTCGTGGGAGAGGGAATGTGGAGCATGTGAACGATATTGTTTGTAATAAAGCATCGAGCCGTGCTAATAAATGAGCTATTACGATGTGTCTGTCACTCACTTTGTTAGTACAATGTTGATTTAAGAGAAGAAAGCTTTAAAAGACTAAAAACGGGACGCAGGCAACGAAATCTCTGTATTGTAAAAGTATAGGTATTGTGACTTTTGACTGAGATTTTGCTGCCTCCAGTCGTAAAATAATGACAACAGAAATAATGAAACGAATCTACAGGAACGCTGGATGTTTATTAATTATTTTATGTTATGATTTAGACCTGTGTCGAGTATCCAAGAGCTACAGTATAGCTAAAATGTCGTCTTTTCAAGCTATATCAGAAAATTCTCACTAGGGATACGTTCCTTCAGTAGAATCGCTTTAAGTATAGCTTGACACACCACTTTCTTACCATATTCTTATTTAAGTCGTTTTTATAGACGCCTCAAAGACTTCAAACAAATTACACGTCACACAAGTAGGTCTGTAAAACTATCAATCTTCTATGAATAGGTAATCATATGCGTTGACCAGTCACCGCCAACGGTGCGCGTTAATGAACGTGCAAAAACGTACCTACAACCGTTGGGGTTATCATGTAATTCAATCTGACATTCAACTGTGACCGTTAAGAGGGTAGATTTTATAAACTTTTTAAAAATCGTGCCTATATAAAATGAACATTTTTTTCATGAAAGCTTAAATTAAATGATTATTTTGCATGTAAAACAAAATATACAAAGGCGTTCAATACAGCTATGTAGTACGATTTATAAGGCGGCGCATCGCGTATCTCAGAATTTAATTATTGTAAGTTCCATATTATATTTTGTACGGCAGGTCGGGCAAAATCGGTACGTCAAAAATTACCCTAGTTTTCAAGTAACGTGATGGTGTACAGCAGGGTTCTAACTTATGCCCCCCGTTTTACTTGTTATATTGAATAGGCTTTCGCAATGTCTTTTGCATACCAACGAGTATTATAACGGTGCTAATGTCACGATCGTGTGAAGCGATTACAACATCGATTATCGTTTTTATCAATAACACCTTACATTCCCAAGCATTATGTTCGGGGACGGATAACACTAACCTGCTATTCCATAGAGGTTTCAGAGTTTTGAATAAATGCTTAGAAGATTCAAAGTCATTATTTACAGTATTTAATGCAATTGGAATTTATTGTAAGTGTAAATTACTCATTATCCTTCTATTTTTGAGTTATTTCATCAATATTTAGAATAATATTCGGTCAAATTACCCTTACTTTCTTTTTCTTTCTGCCTCGTGGACGTTCAACACGAACAGCGAAATATAAGAAGAGCCTACTTTACATGGCCAGTCAGCGCACGTATTATGTTTCTTGCTAGACGATACGCCTGTATTGTTTTAGCCGACTTAAAAATAGCGCTCCATGTTGCTATAGAGATATTATTTACACTATGGATATACTATGAAGTATGACAAAAAAGTGATGATAGGCTTCTACGAACTATTTAGTCGTGTACGGTCTAAACATACGCTCGTCGTGTGTAAGTTGTAACTACACAGTGTCACGCACACACATGTAAACGAAACTACGCCTTGCTGTTGTGGTATGTGATTTATAAATTAATGTAGTGTGTTACCGCACACACGCTCTACAAATTATTGCATCAGTTTTTCTTTCACAAATCTGAATCTTCACTTTTTGTAGGTATGAGATTAAAAGTTGATGGTGTGTAGAGATTTGAAACTAAACAATGCTGTGTAAAATAATTAATGATTCCAACTATTACGGTTGCTATTAAAAACAATGTGAGTAGTAAGAGTAAAAGCCTCCATTTTTGTTTTATTTTCACGCGGTCAAAGTTGTGATTTATCTTACTTTCACTCAAAGTACTTTCACCTTTGCCTTTTATCATTTTTTAAGTAAACGCAATTTAAGTCCTTTTTATCAGTTAACAAGTTATTGAGAACTTTCTATAACGGCAACACAATTTGGTACAAGCAAACATGTATAATCTTTCTGTTTTTCGACGATTCTGCTTTACCTAATTAAGGCAACTATAGAAAATGCGCATAATATATTCATTAGGGTAGTAGGAGTGTAAGGTACTTACTGACTATAATGCAATATAATTTTATTATGGGAAGGTTAATGACGATTGATAGATCTATCAATACGTTTACGCGTAAAAGAGTGTCAATTTTGGTATGGTAATAGCGTTGGAATCTTAGCTTGACTTTTATCCCGAAGACAACTAAAGCCAGTATGTGAATATTGCCAACAAAGCCCATAAACATAGTATTATGTACTGTTAAAAATGATTCAATCAAGATCCAAGCTAACCCTATTCTGATTTCCGCGTCGGGCGCCATTAGATCTGTTACCTCCGGCTAAACCTAGTTTACTCTTACTTGCTCCAGCTACTGGAAAATTACTTTATTTGTATATTTAATTGCATACGTTTTTGGTTTTTTTTTATTAAATAAGGGGGCAAACGAGCAAACGGGTCACCTGATGGTAA
>DWTA01000276.1:0-11764 GCA_018236805.1 Plebejus anna | reverse complement strand
TCGGTAAGCGCAGCGGGAAGAAAGTTGACGTTTTCCGCCCGGAGGTGAGAAAATAATATTTTATAAACACTTTTAAATTAAATTGTATATTTAATTTTCAATTACTAATCGTCAAGAAGCTGCTGTAAGTCTTCTGGTAATGTTGTGTCAATGTCCTCTTTATCATAGCTACACGATTCCTCAGAGAAGTCGTCCCAAATTATTTTATCTGTACTCGTTAAATTTTCATCTTGTAATAATTCCATGATTTCTTTTTTTATGTCGTCATTTAATTCTTTAGTGCGTGACATAATCCATCCTTGTTCTGTAAAGAATTTAAACAAATCAGTCATTTTCATTTACTGTACGCGTATGATTGTCGTAGGTTCGATTCCCGCATTCGAAAACTGTTGTTTCCATGTTTGGTTTGGGTAACGAAGGTTGATCAACTATTTAGCCCACAAGAAATATTATAATCTCCATCGCATGGACATGTAAAAGTAGGTCCTGCGCCTTTAGCGGCGGTCGTGAATGCTACAAGCTTTGTAATAATCTTTATGCATCGTAGCATAACGTGAATCTTTAATCAAAATAAAATATGTCGGATTTTGACCGGATTGTTTGTTTCATGTGCTAGTAGCGCCCTCTGCTCCAATCTTTGCATTCTCTATTAAATCTATTATTATTACTTACCTGTTATTTCATCCGATGTCTCGTTGTACCAGCAGTTGTATTCCACGGCATAGTTTGAGTAGTCCGTAGCAATGATATTCATTACCACTTCGTAACCTGGAAAATAAACGTTATTTCATATTATAATCATATTGTACTAATTTTAGTAATTATAAGTATATGGTTATAATGCCTGATTATTTTGTTAGGTTAGGACTTAGGATGCCTGTCTGAAAGAACCTTGGTTTTTTCACTCTGCGCTTATAGATTTAAAGCCTTCAAAAATTGTAATAAATATTGGTTAGTAAGCAAAGCATTTCTCTTCTTCCACAAGACAAGAAAAAAACTGACTAGAAAGATACTCACCTTCAAAAATATAGTCCAACACTCCTCTACCCGACTCTATATTTAACAAAATCCCATCATACACTTTAAGAGTACTATTATCTACTTCGCTGACTTGAAGTCTATAGCCAATACCCTCCTGTGTAGAATTCATTACCACACATGTACCATTCTCCAGCTCATTCTCATATCGTCCTATTTCGTACCATATTCCTGAAGCGTACTGGACAAAAAATATCCTTTTAACTTTGTCTAATTTAGCTCATTTGCCAATGTAAAAAATGTTAGTGTAATTATTAGTAACAGTAGGGGAACAGAGGGTAATGAGAGCTAGAGGGTAATGGGAGCGGTGCAAATAGAGACAAAACTATATCTCGTATTCACTCGGTTGCGACTCGGGCGGACTCGATACACTGCGATTGTGTTTCCCCGTGGCGCCAGAGTCGCCAGTGTCGCGCGTTGTGTGACCGTGGGCGGTTGTCGATTTTGTGCTACACGCTTGTAAAATTTACGAAATTTCTTCGACCCAGGTATGTATGAAGTTTTACGTTTGTTACAATAAATACTGTATTATATTTATAACTAATGCTTTTAATTTTGAGTATCAGTGCGTACAATTTGGTTACAAGCTAGATTCAGTATATTATTTTATTTCATTTCAAAATGGTGGTAGTCGGGTAATCAGAGCGCAATAGCCACGGGTAATCAGAGCCTAGGCTCTAATTACCCTTACTTTGTAGCTCCAATTGCCCCTTATTATGCACTTTAGAATAATATGTCTCCCCATACCTACAACTTGCACTCACTATATTATTATAAATATATTAAATTGTACCTATTACAGTCCGAAAAGGCTTTATATGAACGTGGCGAGAAATGGAACTAAATGCTTCTATCATGCAAAAACGTCATTTCTGACATATTGTGTTTGACAGTTCTCCTTTAGCAACAGCGCCTATTGACATCATTGACACATTTATTTAAAGCCTTGTCGAACTGCACATTAAAACATACAGCCATATTTTTTAAACATTAGACACGAGTATAAAAAAATTAAAAATAATCAGTTTTAATACGTCACTAACGCGTGTCCTCGTCGTTAGGAGTGCGTGCAGGAGGCGGGGTCGTGGCGGTGCGCGGCGGCGGCGGCGGAGTCGGCGTGCGCGTCCTCGCCCTGCCACAACGGCACCTGCCTCGCGCTCGAGACCGGCCTGTTCCGGTGCAACTGCGCGCCCGGATACACAGGTACTACTACTCACTACTCGCCAAACTTATACATACTTCAATTGTAAATGCGAAAGTGTGTCTGTCTGTATGCTGCCACTTAACGCTTTAACACTGAACCGATTTTCATGTCATTTGGTACGGACTACGGAGATACTTTGCGTCCTGCCGCGGCCGCGCGGTCCTGGGAAAGGACAGAGGATAGTTTTTGTTGCGGGAAAATGTAAGGTTCCCGCGCGAATTTTGGCGTCATCTATTTGTATATGACGGATGTAAGGGAAATGGCAACCACAAAAAAAGTAACAGTGTGTGTAATCGGCCTGTACAAATGTGTTACAAACGTTTTATCTTTACAGAAACGAGATACAGATAGCGGATATCATATTTTGCAACTAGATTTATTTAAATCATAGTTATGAGATACATAAAGAGCAAATCATTGTTACTTCTATAATATATTATTGTACTCACTACTCAGCAACAAAACGCTGAAAAGAAATTAGGAGCTGATGTGTGTGTGTTCTACTTTAAATATTAATATATTATAGGTATTTTAAATAATAAATAATAAAAATTAATAGAAGGTAAGTTGTTTGCCATCTGTCTTATATGTATTATGAGATAGTGGTTACCATGGATGATGAGTATAAATTGTAAAAATAAATTGTTGATTTATATAGCTATTTATTTAAATGTATCATTGACCACTAAGTTATACTTATCATCAAAATTATAATATTACTCTTCATCGCCAACATATACTTTGCCGAGCATGTACGCCGGCGTGTCTTGAACCCTTTTGCCTTTCAAATTGACGGAATACGGCAGAAGAGAGGGGTAACGCTTGTGTATGCCTCTGCCCTCGGGCGTCCACGCTGCCAGCTTACAGGTAACTTTAGTTTTCGTCGTTACCGACACCCAAGCGATGGACGATAGGACGACGTCGCCACAACTCAGTTTCGGCCCCTCGCCTGTAAATTCCATGTCTTCCTCACATTTCTCTAGTTTGGGCCAGTTTCTCAGTCTTGTTTCGTTTCCCGACGGCACTGCGAACAGCTCGGTGCCTACAAACTGGTCGTAAACGATTTCCGCGTCCTCCGTCTTCACCACTGTTATGGGAAGATTTTCTGAGCAGAATATCGTAAGACGACAAGCTTCGCCGCACCGGACTACGTCCACTCTCGCTAATCCGGCTATGAAAATCGTGGACCCTTGATGCAAATAGTATGTTTGAGGCCTGATGAGCTTCTTCGGTAGTGTGAGCAGCAGCTCCTCCGTGCTGAGGAGGGAGAGCACCTGGTCGGGGTGTATAACTCCTGGAGTGTCGTACAGCCACTTGCTCTTCTTGAACAACTCGTGTTTCTCATCTAATACCTTCAGTTTAAGGCGTTTGTCGGCTATGTTCTCGTTGTCTGACACCTTTAGGTCTGTGAAGGTTCGACCGATGTACCCCATCAAGGAGGGCGGGTCGGCTGCCGTTTTTCCCTGGATATGCTCCTTTCTGATCTTTTGTTCCGTTTTTAGAAGCATCCGCTCCGTCGCGAGCCGTCGACTGCGCTCCCGAATTTTCCATCCGCATGGTCTGTTGATGGGAAATTTTAGGAGATTTAATGTGGTGCCTGGCCAACGGCTCACTGTCGCTCTCTGGACGATGTCTACGGCTTGTGCTTTACAGTAATCGGACTGTAGGAGTGCATTGAACAGAGAGCTCTTGCCGACATTGGTGCAGCCCACGAGGAACACATCCCCTCTGTACTGCCACTGCCTGAACATGGTGGATATGAGCTCCTCTACTCCATAGCCAGTCTTGGCGGATACCAGCGCCACATATTTTATGTTGGCGTCCTTCAGCTTGGTTTTGTTGATTTCTGTCATAAGCGACTGCCGAATTCGTTTCAGATAACCCTCACTGTCGCCAGGGAGTAAGTCCACCTGTAAACAATCAATTACAAAACTAATCTGGATTATCTAGAAAGACAGTCAATTAAGATTTCTTGTATTTATGTAATGCCCTTATGATCCTTATGAAAGAGTTTTATAATATTATTTTAACAAACACTAATACTGCCAGAATTTACTATTTAGTTATTTCAAGTTAGCATAATTTATGGCCATTTGGAAATTGGATCAGCTTAAAACTGAATTAGAAGAAAAAACATTGTTGGTTACATTTCTGACCCCTGGTGAGTCCCGAAATATATTTTCGCACATAAATTAAAATAAAATAAAAATAAAAAAAAGTTGAAAAATACTGGTCTAATTGACTTTGCTATCTGATTCTCTAATTTAATGACAATACACACCTTATTACCAACAATAATGAGAGGTCTGTCTGTACCAATGATGTCCACAATGCCAGGCCAGATGGAGCATGGGAAGTCCAACAAGTCCACCATCAACAAAACCAATGATTTAATTTTTCTGAAAATAATAACAAATGAATTTATTTCAAGAAATTGCTTGTTTGTTACTTAAAATTAATAAAGTATTTCTTAAAAACATAATTTACCTTATTGATTGCAACAATTTCTCATATTCCTCGGGCTCTACTGATACATCTAATGCAATATTGTATTCCTTAAGAAAATGGCATCTCTGACATTCCATGGTTTTAAGTTCCTCAATGTTTCTGTCTTCGAACAGCTCACTGGGCAAATAGCCGGGAATAGCAGGATCGTTGCAGTGAAGTAGCGCTCCGCAACCTCCACATGGAACATTACTTATACCAACAGAAGGGTTGGGGGTTCCGTACTGGTTGCACCATTCCGTCTCTAAAGTTTCCTCCTCGACCAGCTTTGCATCATCAAAGTACTCATAGTTGGTCATCCAACTGTTTATATTTGATTTATCAAACTCTGTATCCAGTTCGGGTTCAGGTGACGTCACAGGAGGATTGTCCTCAATTTTGTCGTCAACTTCAACTTGTGTTGGTAAAAATGGTAAATGAAAAACTTGCTCGGATTCCTCTGTTTCCTCAACATCCTCTTTAATGAGCCTGTCCTCGTCCACATAGTACTGCAGGGCCACCGGAAGCGGCGGCAGTTTCTTATCCTGGAAGCTTTTAGCTCGTGATTCTTTTGCTTTTTTAATGTGTTTCAAGTAGTACTTGTAGTGACCTAATTGTATTTTCTCGTGCTCCAAATATGAACTAAAAACTATTTTGTCTTTGTGTTGCTGAAACAGTGATTTGAAGTCCTTGTGGTTCTGTTGTTTTTGTCCGTTTAAATCATTATTCGAGCCATTTGCCAGTAAATTCTGGCTGTATCTTGCGATGTTGTTTTTACGGCATAACCTTAAAATGTTACGCGATGTATATAACATTTTCACTTAATTAGTTATCACACCGACCCACTTGTGATTTTATGTTTGGTGTTTATGATAAATTACAACGTTTACATTGTTATTTACACGGATAAATCCAATTTTAGAACAATGCATGATTTCCAAAGCTCCGAACTTGTGAAATTGAGCTGTCAGACGTCATGCGTCATTTGTCACTTGTCAATGACATCAGTCATTCGAAATGACGTAACTGTCAGTGCCATGACTCACGACTAGTGTTGGGCACCGTTCAAAAAGTGGGTCGCGATCACACGGTTCCGATCGTTATCGCCACTAACATAAATTAATATTTAAACGAAAGGAAAAAATGTCTGTCTGAGCGCGGTGATATTTTACATTGTATGTTAATTTATGCCCCATTAGATTGTATTGCTTGCAGTCGGTATTGCCACACGTACACATAGTTCGCGACCGTATGAGTCTGTTCACTTGTGTAAACGTGGGTCGTTTTACCTTGTGAATGCCTTTATTTATTATTTAAATTAGCATTTTGAATTCAGTCGATGTTACGTCCTCCCAAATGATTCATACATACAAAACGTTAGCTGCAGTGTTTCTATTGTTTCATGGTGAATTTTAGTGCTCCACTTGTTTGCCGTAAGTTTAAATTTTTGTTTTTCTTTTTAATTTTTTTGTATTTCGTCAACAGGAAGACTGTGCGAGGTGGACTTGGACGAGTGTGTGCTGACGCCGAAGATATGCAACCACGGGGTGTGCCTCAATGTGCCCGGCACCTACGAGTGCTACTGCAAGCCAGGTGCGACTGCCCTTCATTTTATACCACAACGGTTTTATATCACTAATGAAGAAGTCGCATAATGAGAGCGTCAATCGAAAAATTTGTAACGATTACGACATACAATTATTTCTCTTGTTAAATTCTGTTCGAGTGCTGGCATTGTTTGAACGTTCTCATTACTTACTACATGTACATGTACTATGTAGGCTACACGGGCGCCAGCTGCGACCAGGACATAGACGAGTGCCTGTCGTCGCCGTGCAAGAACGGCGGCACCTGCCAGAACCTCGAGAACAACTACGAGTGTACCTGCGTCAACGGGTTTGAAGGTTTGTTTTTTTTACGTTCGCGTAATTCAGTTGAGGCTGAGGTCAAATATTATGAAGTTCTGTCAACTATGTTCAGAGAGAATTCGATTTAAACGTAAATAACTACAGAATGTTGTATCTCCTTGGACAATTCGGATATTTGAAAAAATCTACCTAAAATGTTTAAAAAGAGATTATTTCGTTCTGTCGAGAATACCAAATAAATCATCCACAACCGATGAATTCATTAGATTTATCAGATAACAGTACTCTCCAATATAGCACGCTTAATCAATTTACCGCTATTTATACTGAGGTATTGTTTCTTGAAATACCTTAAAATAAGTCTGTGATTAAGCAATTTCTCATGTCCATGACCTCGTTCGATTGTGCCGGCGGCGCTGAGACTAAGGTTACAAGTTCATATTGTTTTTTTGTGAAATAAATATATTTTTCAACTAATACGACTTCTTTTGAATCTGAGAATAAAATGACGAACGTCCATAACCTTCCTAACTCCGTCATAAATCGTACGTAATTACGGAAGGTAACAAGTTGTACAAAAATGCACGGTATACGAATGAAAAGTCTGTTTAAATATAAAGCGGTATAATATAGATTCATTTTATACTTGTTGACACTTTGCGCGTTTTTGTGATAAAAGTTAGTGGAGAGATAAAGCTTGTGGCACAGTAGAATTGTTTAACAGTCGCGCTTCGATGTGCATTGTACAGGTAAAGACTGCTCGGTGAACATCGACGAGTGCGCGTCATCGCCGTGCGCGGCCGGCAGCACGTGCGTGGACGGCGTCGGCGGCTACAGCTGCCTGTGCCGCGGCGGCCTCACCGGCGCGCGCTGCGAGACCGACATCGACGACTGCGAGTCCGCGCCCTGCCTGCACGGCGGCCGCTGCCAGGACCGCCTCGCCGGCTACACCTGCGCCTGCGCCGGCACCGGCTACGAGGGCGCCCAGTGCGAGATCGACGTCGACGAGTGCGCCTCCCACCCCTGCCGCAACGGCGGCACCTGCATCGACGACGTCGCCGACTACCGCTGTGCCTGCCATCCCGCCTACACCGGCAAGAGCTGCGAGACCGACATAGAGGAGTGCGAGAGCTCGCCGTGCAAATACGGCGGCGTGTGCCTCGAGCGCTCCAACGCCAGCCTGTACGTGGCGGCGGACGCGGGCCCGGTGCGTGTGGGGCCGCAGCCGCAGCAGCTCCTGCCGGCCGCCTACTACGCGCCCTTCGACCCCGCCGCCGCCGCCGGCTTCGACTGCGTGTGCGTGCGCGGCACGGCGGGCGCGCGCTGCGAACTGAACGTGGACGAGTGCGCGTCAGCGCCGTGCCGGCACGGCAAGTGCGTGGACGGCGTCGGCGGGTACGAGTGCGTGTGCGCCGCCGGCTTCGAGGGCGAGCACTGCGAGACCGAAATCGACGAGTGCGAGCGGTACGCGCCGTGCGTGCGAGGCCGCTGCGTGGACGCACGCGCGACGTACCTGTGCGAGTGCGAGCCGGGGTGGGGCGGGCGCAACTGCTCGGTGGAGTTGGCCGGCTGCCGCGGGGAGCCGTGCCGGAACGGCGGCACGTGCCTGCCGTGGTTGCGCGCCGAGACCGAGCACCGGTTCAACTGCACGTGCGCGCCCGGCCACTACGGCACCACGTGCGACAAGATCACGACCATGTCGCTGGAGCGCAGCAGCTTCGCGGAGGTGAACACGTCGCGCGAGGAGGGCTACGACATCTCGTTCCGCTTCAAGACGACGCTGGGCAGCGCGCTGCTGGCGATGGGCCGCGGCCTCACCTACTTCTTCCTGGAGTTGTCCAACGGGCGGCTGAACCTGCACTCGAGCCTGCTCAACAAGTGGGAGGGCGTGTTCATCGGCTCCAACCTGAACGACAGCCGCTGGCAGAAGGTGTTCGTGACGATCAACGCGTCGCACCTGGTGCTGGCGGCCAACGAGGAGCAGACCATCTACCCGATCAGCCAGAACGAGGCGTACTCGGCGCCCGTCACCTCCTTCCCATCCACGCGGCTGGGCACGGCCGGCTCCTCCTTCGCCCCGCTCACGCACGGACCCAACTTCTTCGTCGGCTGCTTCCAGGACGTCGTCGTCAACGGACAATGGGTCAGTACTTTGTATTTAAATACTTATAGCGACATCGGTACAAACCTAGCTCATAGTACACTACTCTTTATTATTTACTTTTTAACAGATCTAGTCTAGTTGGTGTTAAAATATAATATGTCTTCGTCATTAAATTCCTTGCTGTAAGTCCTAACGCTACGTTTTAGTTAAGCTATTGCTAGTGTAAACTGATGTACGTACAGCAGTATAAGTAGCAAAAATATATTTTGTGAACGAGAACCTGATCTAGGCATTTTACAATTTATTGGTTTCGATTATAAAGAGGCAGCTTTGAAATACTATTTCTTTTTGGTATGCGCAGGTGCTACCGGAGGATTCGAATGCGACGGCGATGACGGAGCGCGCGGACGGCGCGCCGAGCGGGTCGGGCGCGTCCGGCGAGACGGGCGAGGAGGAGGAGGAGTCGGGCGCGGTGGGAGGGGCCGGGGGCGCGCGCACCCTGCTGCACGGCGTACTGGCCTCGTGCCCGCGCAAGCCACAGTGCTCGCCCAACCCCTGCCAGAGCGGCGGCGCGTGCGAGGACGCGTGGACCAGCTTCGTGTGCACGTGCCCGCGCCCCTACCTCGGCGACACGTGCCAGTACAACTACACGGCCGCCACTTTCGGCCACGAGGGCTCGCCGCGTGGCGCCGTCGCCGTGGCGGTGGCGGAGGCGGCGCGGCGCACCGTGCGCGCGGCGCTCGACGTGTCCATGTTCGTGCGCACGCGCAAGCCGAGCGGGCAGATCTTCTGGCTGGGCGGGGCGGGGCGCGACGACGACACGGCGGTGGGCGCAGCGCTGGCGGGCGGCGAGCTCACCCTGCACCTGCGCTTCAACCAGACGCCCGAGGACTACACCGTCGGCGGCACGCGCCTCGATAACGGCTACCCGCACCTCATACAGGTAATTTGTCGAAGATTTTATTAACTGTCACATTCATAATCTTTTTAAATGGGAAATATGTTTTTTTGTTGTGGGTAAGTTAATTTCATGTGGGCAAAGATCATTAATATGTTAAAAAAACATTTAAATAACGCAAAATTTTACGGTTTTCAACTGACTGATTTTCGAACCAAAGGTATTAAGTGACGTCACTTTTGTGACGTCGCTCTGTGATTTAAAAAACGTTCCGATCCACGTTTTTTTAAAGTATTATTTTTATTAAAATATCAATTTTGATTTGAGGTAAAAACATACATAAAAGGCGTCTTTTTATGTTCTTTTTACAGAGTTGTCATAGGAAATGAGATATATTTTATATGCATCTATTCTACTTGTTGAAACTCATGTAATGTATCCTACTATACTGGGCTGTGTGTGTTACCAGGTGGTGCGCAACTCGACGCTGGTGCAGGTGAAGTTGAACGGCACGGAGTACTTTCGCAAGCCCATCTCGGCGGCGAAGCAGCTCGACGCGCAGGTGCTGTACCTGGGCGGGCCACCACCCTCCGCCCCGCCTGCCCTGCCCTCTGCCCCGCCCGCCCTGCCCTCTGCCCCGCCCGCCCAGGGCGCCTCGCCCCCCGCCACTACCACCCCGCCGCCTCTCGACGACGATGCCGACTACTTCAAGGGCGTTATTCAGGACGTACAGGTTAAGATTACGTTATTTTAAACAATTTGTAAGCTTTACCAATAGAGTACAGACGAATCTAGATATTGAAATTTTGTGTAACGATGATCAGTAATTAATTATTATGTTTTAAAAATACGTAAATGCAATTTTCTCTTGTAGTAGCACTAGCCACTAGACGTTAATTAATTTAGGACATTGTAAAATATGACTACTAGCGAAAACTTATTGGCTCTTCAATTTTGTATGTTTTTTTAATTGTATCCTAAGTGTAGAATCCTCGGGACACTGGCTCACTAAACACACACAGTACGACTGTAAAGCACACGTCTATGCTCTCTCACGGTCACTGTACAACTGAACCGTTGACAGCTTGACAGATGACTTATATAGACTGCATCCCTACTACTGGTGTTTATGAGACAATGTTAAGTATCTACTATGTAGATACTCTGCGCATACACTACACTAAGTTTGCCATATTTCTTAAAACAAATTAAGACTAACCGTGGACGCATGCGTAGATATCGAACGGCGTGAACGTGAGCGTGGTGGAGTTTTTCCCGCTGCAAGCGTCGGGTCTGCGCGTGCCGCCGCAGTTCGGTGCGGTGACGCTGGGGCCGGGCGTGTTGGCGGGCGTGGTCTCCGACGACGCGTGTGCCTCCGCCCCCTGTCTGCACGCCGCCGCCTGCCGCGTCACCTGGAACGACTACGTGTGCGACTGCCCGCGCGGATACAAGGGCAAGACGTGCGCCGAGGTCGAGTTCTGTCAGCTCCAGGGATGCCCGCTCAACTCGCACTGCCGCAATCTTGACCGAGGGTGAGATATATAATATTGTCGTACAGAATAATATAGTTTTAGTTGATTATTTTTATAGCACTTTATGTATGATGTAGTGATAACTTTTTATTGACTCATCAACTATAATGTATTCTGTTTTCTGTCTAAAACTATAAGTTTTCCACGAATCTTAAACTACAATGTTTCTTTAGTGTACCGTTACATCGAATCTACCATTATTTTCGATTCAATTCGAAATGACAATTATTAGTACTAAGTACTAATAATAAAAAATGCGTGTCACATTCAGTAACTCTATTTCTATCCCGTTAGTTACGAGTGTGTGTCAAACGCGACGTTCGACGGCACGAACACGTCGCTGCGGTACGTGCTGCGCGCGCCGCTCACCGCCGCCGACGCGCCGCCGCCACCCACATCACTCACCATCACATACAGGTAACACAAATAGTTAGTTTGTAGCACATGCTTTTGTGCTAGCTACCGAGAAGATCGTGTACGTTGTTTAGTGTAGCGGAATGCTTTAGGAGAGTTAAGAATTTGTAATAAAATCGGGATTATTAATTATTATATAATTATATAGCAAGTATTATAGTAAAAGTTACTTAATTCATCAAGCCCCATACGATCACCGGTGATCGAGAAACAATAGAATTT
>DWTA01000275.1:0-11803 GCA_018236805.1 Plebejus anna | reverse complement strand
TAATGGTACGGAACCCTTCGTGCGCGAGTCCGACTCGCACTTGGCCGATTTTTTAGATTTTAATTATTTTATAAACTTACCATTATAGAGTGTTGGTTGAACCGTTTAATCATACTCCGGGGGATGGAGCAACCATCTTTCTCCTTGTCTGTGGGCTCATCATCAGGCAATAGAGGAACTGGTTCTGTCATGTGTGGTAAATCCACCTGAAAACATACACAATAGTAAATTTTATCTGCAATTACATTAAGGGCCTGTTTCACCACTTCCTGATAAAGTGACGAATAAGCTACCCACAACTTTTTTGACAGGTTCTCCATACTCAATCTGTCAAGTTAAGTAGTGGATAGCCTATTCGGCACTTATCAGTTATCAGGCACTGGTGAAACAGGCCCTTAGGAGTCATAGAAAATAGGATGAATAAAAAAAATAACATGTAAACACAGATCTGTTTTTTCTCCTTTTAAATTGAGACAACGGAGGCGCTAAAATTTTTTTTTCTTAAAGTGGCTAGTAGACAAATAAGTTGGGAATCTCTGCCTTAGAGTATTGGTAGATTTGGTAGATATTGTACAGTGCACATGCACCCTTGATTCGCCGAATGATCTAAAAGTCGTGCACGTTCTATAGCTTACCGTTAAATCTAAAGTAGTGTGCTTCATAGCAGATGCGATGGAGTGGTCGTCCATTTTCGCACATTCCCCAAACAAGTCTTTACTAGATGAAGAGGCTATACGATCCCTGAACAAAAAAAAAGAACTTAATAACACAGTAATTATTATTTCATCTTCATAATAACAGGCTAAAAGGGTATAAAATGGTCTGTACTATCATTTTTAAGAAGAATTTAAGAATAACGAAGTATTTTAATTTCCAATTTTATTTTTTGCAACACAGCAGCTAAAACCAAATATGTATGTAGTTAGTGAAGCATACTCTTGAATATGCCTCTAACCTACTTCTGTTTGGGGAAACAGACACTTTTTTCTATTCTATTCTTTGTTCTTTTAAGATTCTTGATCGCATATTTATCAGCGCAAGCACGCGCTGAATGCGCCGCATTTTAGAATATGGTGTTGACAAATGTGCAATTAACTTTAGTCTACTTTAGTAATATAGTATTCAATTCTTCAGGTACTTAGCATGGGGCCAGACTGACGTGGTGTGAAGCATCCATAGATATTAAAAAATTAGAGTTGTGCTAGCCTATGAAGTTTCTGAGACATTTCATATAGGAATTGACAATGTATTCTGTAAAAATAATATAAAAATTACCTATGAAAATAATGTGATTGAAAAAACTTTGTCCAAAACTCGGCTTCTGTCATTTTGTTTGGAACATAATCTATGTGTTTCTTCCTAACTGCTGGGTATGTTTTGAATATTGCGTCTATAATATCTTGGGTTAGGTTATATTTTAGTCCGTTACACCCATCTGTCTGTGGCTGTATGTCCGCTAGGAATGCTCCTGAAACACCTAGAATAAAAAAAAAGAGACACTAAATTGGAGTCCTTTTCTAGGGTAAAAGGTACAGTGTATAACAACAAATGTGTCTGTTACTACATTAACCAACCATTCTTGATTTGTGCTTTAATTCATCAAGCCCCAAGTGGTCGCATGCATGATGCAACCGCGAGAACAATAGATAAGCTATTGTGTCCCGTTTTTCCATGATCGACGGGTTAACATAGTAATTTTTATTTATATGTAGATGTGTTAAATCATCAGTCAGTCAAGGTTCGGTTACTATTAAAATATCCACAGCCGAACATGTATAACCTGCTCCTTTTTGGAAGTCGGTTAAATATGTAAAAAACAGCCTTAAAGATTATTATCACACAGAAAAACGCGCGAGCCCTCACAAAGCTCGGCTTTTAGCTAGTTTTAGTAAAATAAAAGAAAAAAACCTTACCAGCCTCTTGCTTAACATTAGTTGATTCAGTATAATGTTTCAAAGTTGGCGTATTCCAGTATTCTTCACTATTTATTACTTTTGTTATAACTAAATCTTCGTACAGGTGCTTCAATATGGGGTGTAATGATAATAATCTAAAAAGAAAGATAATAAAATATTGTGGGTAGCTTCAATTTAAGATTGGCAATAACATAAAAGAATTAAAAGAAACATCACAAAAACACATGGAATTCTTGAGGAATACAGTAATAAGTAAATGGACACACTGGATGGAAACAATTAAGAATTTATATTGTCATTAATTTAAATGTTTAAATGTTCAAAGTTAAAAACTTTACTGTGAATAAGGTTATTTATTTAAAACAACTAAAATTTAAAAAAGAGAGAAATTAATTAATTTAATTTAAAAAAAGGGTATTTAAGTAGTAAGTAAATTAAAAAAAAAAGAGATCAATAATTATTAGATTTTACAAAATGTCCAGAAAATAATGAACAAGGATAAAATGAAAAGTGAAAACTTAGTACACAGCAAACATTGTCATAGAGCCCAAATACCTGGATTTCATCTCCAGCTCTCCATCAATCTGTCTTTTGAACTTCGGCAGGAGGTTCTGAAGCAGCATCTTGACCTTGTCGCGGTCACTGGACTGTGCTTCAGCCCCGGCAGGATTGACAAAGTGGAACGTTGAGCATGTTCCATCGTGCAGGACCACTTGTAATTGAATCTTCGGTTTTCCCGCTGGTGAGATTTTTTGAGCTGGAAAAAGTTGTTATTTCATGACTAATATAGACTGTTTAAAGTTATTCCACCTAAAATTCTATTAGAGTTTCTATTAGGTTGATCCTACTAGAATAACAGTTTACAACTGCAGTAGTGAAAAACCTTCAAACGGTCAAACGGTATAAACATTTTACTTGTGTTAACAGTGTTGACAGTAAATAGCCACGAAGATGAGTATTATGGTTTTATACTGTTTTATGAAGGATCCTTCATTACAGGGCTTTGGATTGAACCCCTGCCCTACCTAGTAAGCAGCATAGCCTTCCGCCATACAAGTTTTCCTTTAGGTACAGTTATGTATACTAGTACTTACTTTTAATATCAGCATATTTGTGTGAAACAGCTACAGTATCACGGTTTTCTAACATCCAAGCCAGCCTTTGGTTCATAACATATAACGTCCCATCACCTTTTTTATACCTTACATGGCTAACACTTAACAACACATCTTCCGAAGATGTAGTCATGTTGTGGAGTTTTATTCTCTCTTATTGTAAACAGAATTTATTACTTGAATATTCCACAGTAAGTTGTTTAGTTATATGAAAAACTTGTAGTGAAAGAGTTAATATGAAACCCACTCAAGAGCACTTTGAGCTCTTATATAGAATACTGTGTTATTTTTAACAAAATACAGAAAAGCTTCAAACATAAACCAGCTTATTTGTTATTATTTCTGTATTATAATACAAAACTGAAATCACAAACGGTAGTACTTATTAGTTCCATGCAAAAAGCACATCACAGATTAGGGTATTATATATTAGAGTAAGCACATCGTCAGGCAAACCCAACTGTATTATCTATGGGCAAACCATTTGCGGCTCGCTAAGAGTATTCTTCTTCTTCTTTTTATTTATGGCTCCTACGCTAAGAGTATTGTTCTGTGATTTGCGGTTTCGCTGCAACTGACACAACGTCAATGTCAAATTCGTCAGGCAATTTATATATTTTTTTTTACTTTTGCAGCAGCAAGGCTTTTGAAACTTTTCTTGTTATTTTTTGCCTATCAAAATTTATTTCTTCCTTTGTTTGTTTTTACTTTTTACTTTTAGCCGCACAGTGCCGAAGTTATTAGTTGTAACTTGTTACTTGTTATTTGTTACGATTGAAAGCGGAAATCATAATGGCTAAGTTAAAACAGCCACCAGCCATGAAATAATAACACTGAAAAGTGTAACAAACACAAAGAAAAATCAAAAATATTGATAGCCATATAGGAGGAAAAATTGATTATAAGGAAATTTGTATTAAAGAAAGAAGAAAAGAAGAGAAAGAAAAGAAAAACTAACAAAATTCTTCACAAATGTAAACGATGAAAATGAACGCATTATTAAGGAGAATTTAATATTTTGTGAACGCATGATTAACAGACCGCCATTTTAATTTTTTAATGGTGGCAACATTCGACATTGACAATCCAAAATGCAATCATGGCGCACGGGGCACTGTGTTTGTAGAATGCTGAGAAGTTTTTACGTAAACACTTCGTTATTTTGCATCGAAACTGTTAAATGTCTTACAACAACTTATCCATAATTTTTAACAATAATAGTTATGTATACATGTGTGACCCAAATACGAAGTTTCCACTTGTTCGCAATATCGTCTCTGTACCATTAGACACTTGCAGGTAAGAAAATCATGAGATTTGCTGTTTTAGCTTTTGTATCGTATTTACAGATGTGTACTTGATATACGATCATGTTCAGCGCCATCAGCAAATTCTAGAGGTTATATTTAAACATGGTTATACCCGTTTGTTATTGATATATACGTTTGTTCCAGATAAGTTTCTTGGTGTCATAATGTCAGAGGCGTACGCCCGTGAGATACTGCGAAGGAATGTTGCGCAAATTTGTCAAACGATAGGATGGAACGGCATAAACTCAACTCCACTTGACATTCTAGTACATGTATTAGAAAAATATATCTGCACATTGGGGACCCAGGCCAACAGATATGCTGAACAATTTAATAGAACTGAGCCAAATTTACATGACCTAGGGCTAGTGTTTCGTGATCTACACATTCAGTTGCCAGAATTGACTGAATACACCCAGTCTGTGCCTCCTGTACCACCTCCAGTCAAAACTGAAAGATTTCCTAAGTATAAAGAATCTAATCTGAACTTTCTCAAACCAGGCAGTCATGAAGTTGTCACGAGACCTATGCACGTTCATGAACACCTCCCTCCCATGTTTCCTGAAAAGGAAAGAGACACCCCACTTGTTGCAGGTACTGTTGAAATCAGGCAAAATGGTATTGACAATGGTGACAATAATACTAGTTGTACGAGTCCAGAAATATCAGTCACGGACAGTCCAGAAAAACCAAAAGACATATTCAAGCGACCCACAGATCCTGTGTCTTTGCCAAATAGCAAGAGGCCGAGGTTACGAATAGATGAGGAGGAGAGGACTAGAGAAATAAGTAGTGTCATGATGACCATGTCTGGTTTCTTATCACCAGCAAGGGAAGGTAAACTGCCCGAAGCCAAGCCTCCTACCATCATATCTGAAAAGCACCACGATAGACATAAGGTAAATTCACATTCTAATCCTATGAAAGTACCCCTAATAGATAAAAGTGACAAGAAGTCTAAGAAAAATAAATTATTAAATGGTAAAGTTATGAAAAGTAAAAGGAAAGATAAAAGTCACAAAGGTGAGAGTAGTAAATCTAAAGATAATAATAAACTGGACAGGTATCCACCAGGATATCCTATTAAAAATAAAGATGTACATCCGACACACCATAATCATGTAACGATGCCAGCGCCACGAGTGCTTCCTACTAAAACCATGCCTCCTCCGCCGATACCTTCTATGTCTACAGTACCAGAACCATTAAGACCTGTGATCAAACAAGAACCAATTGATGACTTGCGTCATGTATCAAAAATCTCTAAATTGGCAGAAGATGCCATACCTGTTCCAAGGAAAATACCTAAATCAAAATCTCCTTTGGTAGCAAACCCGCTAGCAGCACATAAAACTTTACCTCAACATCCAATTTTCCCTGAAGTGGCAATAAAGAAAGAGGTCTTGGATGAGGAAAAGCTGGCATCTCAGCCGGATAGATCAAAAATCAATATATTCAAAAGAATATCGAACAAATCAAAAGAAGATAAAAGTGTTTCAGAACCTGTTACAGATAGACCACAGTCTGAATCTGCTATTCCAAAGGTTTACAATTCTTCGAGTGAACCACAAGATAGTCAAAGATTAAAAACAGTGGAATCAGTAATGAACAACAATAATAGTCCTGTAGATTTGTCCAAAGAAATAGACATTAGAGCCCATGAAGTGATTGATATTGATGATGATTCATTAGATATGCATCCTGTTCCACCAAGACCATCTCCAGCTGAATTCAAACCTGGATTAACCATAAACAAATCTTTGCAAGTACCTTTTCCCAAAGATGTAGCTAGTGTAAGTCCAAAAATTAAAAAGGAAAAGAAACATAAAGAGAAAAAGGATAAAACAGCAAAATTGGAAGCTAAATTGAAAAAACAACAACAACAGCTTGCATACGAAATGGTTATGTCTGATAAAAAGAAATCTAAATTAGCAAATGAGAAGGTACCAAAACAAGGAAGACCAAGGAACGAGTCAAAGTTGCCGCAAATGCCTCCCGGTTTTCCATTTTTCCCTGGAATGCCCTCTGGAAGAGGATTAATGCCCGGTCCTGGGCTAATTCCTGGAAATGACTTCCTAGCAAATTTAACCAATAATCCTGCATTAAGAGGTTTGCCTCCACATAATTTATTAACAAATCCTTTTGCATTAGGTGCATCTGGTCCTGGTCTTATACCAGGGCCCAGTTTTTTACCGGGTATTCCCAATCATCTCATGCCTATGGGTAATTTTCCTCATTCATCTCGTTCATCATCCGAAAAGATATCTCCAATGTTTCGCCGCCCTAGTTTAGAAGTTATACCTGTTGATAATAAGGAGGATAGGGGTATCCATAAGCCAAATTTATTGAATAGGGACAAAGACAGGCATGATAAGCACAAATCTGCAACCATTCCAAATATTTTACAAAAACACAAGTCTAAATCAGGTAGAGACCATAAATCTATGTATAAAATGCCACCAGTGCATCCTGATATAACTATAGAATTAAATCCTCCTAAAGTAGAACCTCCTAGGCAGGAATTACCTAAACAACCTATTCCAGAACCTCCAAGGCTCCCGTCACCTCCTCCTAGAGAAGTCTGGCAACCTATCCAAACTCCTGAACCTGAAAAAGAACCTGAACCCATACAAGTGCCTCAGCCACTTCAAATAAAAACAGAAAGTCCAGATGTTTCCCATCACAGAAGAGAAGACGAAGAACACTCAGAAAAGAAAAAAGATAAATCACATAAAAAAGAGAAAAAGGACAAAGATGGTATGAAAATTAAGAAAAAGAAAGACAAAAAGGATAAAAATAAAGATAAATCAGAGAAACGAAAAGATAAAGAAGAAAGGCAAGAGATAAAAGAAAAAATAAGAAAAGAGAAAAAGGAGAAAAAGAAGGATAAATCAGCTGATGGTTTAGTGCCCAAGCTTACATTGAAATTGGGTTCATCCAATTCTAATTCGCCGATGCCACCCAGTTCCCCAGATATCTATAAATTAAACATTAAACCCGTGGTCAAAAAGGAGGATGAAGAGAGTTCTTCTGTAAAGGATGAACCAGTGTCGAGAGAAAATAGCAGATCGCCTGAACTCGCACAGATATCTGCTTTAGTAACGAGACCACCCAAATCTAAACATTCGAAACACAACCACACATCGGAAGCTGACGTTCCATCTTCGTCACCTCCCCCTGGATCACCGCCACGGAAAAATCGTCCTCCATCAAGTCACTCCAAATACAAGAGGATATTATTCAAACCCTTGTCAAAGAAGGGTCAAGCAGAAAATCTTGATGAGGACACGGCTTCAATATCGGAAGAAAAACCGGCGGAACCACTGCCCACCCCTTACTATGTGGACGAGCATGGAAACAAAATTTGGGTGTGCCCACCATGCGGGAGGCCGGACAACGGCTCTCCGATGATCGGTTGTGATGGTTGCGATTTTTGGTACCACTGGGTTTGTGTGGGTATCACTGAGGAACCCGGCGTCACGGAGGATTGGTTTTGCAAATCGTGTCTTGCAAAGCGCGCGGCAATGGTGTTGGCGGGCGTTACCACCGGCAAGAAGCGGGGCCGAAAACCAAAAGGTGAAAAAATCAGAGACTGTCATTGACCATCGGAACATTTTGTTGTTACTGCGATTAGTTTTAATATATCCATTCAGTGGACATGGTGTAAATGGATTGCAATTGTTGATGGATTATTGTTGAATGATATCATACAGATACGTTTTCATCTTTCATAATGTTATATTTAGGGTAGAATTAAGTATAGATAATATTTGAGTATTGACATAAAATGTTGAACCTAATAGTGTAGGTACTTGTAATAATTACCATCATTTTTTAATTATTGTTAATTTACTTTTAATTTCACATTCGTATAGATCAAGTTCGCGATAGGGGTGTGTTATACACGACTCGCTTGTAAGCATAGATTATAATATAAGATTCTTTTTATATTGTACAAAAAACTGAATTACTTAAGAAATTGGTGATGTATAAAGTAATGTAGTGAATATTTAATTACAGAAAGAAGGCTGGATGTTTGTTCAGCTAATATTTGAATATTTTCATATTATAATTTTAATATAACCCTGTTTTATTTTGTTGTTGTTCCTTCTAATTGATGTACAGGGCTAGCACAATCTCCCATAATTTTTTTTACCATTAAAAACTAAATTATACTTTTGCTCGGACAAAATTGATGGAGTGATGGTGCTCGTCCTAAGTGGATACACGCAGAGGAGGAAAATGTAAAAATTTGATTTAGCCAGTGGCCAATTAAATCTATTGGTACTCTAAAATGTAGTGAATTATTTGAATCCTTACTGTGTTAAGTGAAAAACATTAGTAGCAGAACATACTTTTATTTAGAAAAAAGCTTACACAACAAACAAATGCAATCAATGTTGTGATTGAAACTGATTATAAATATATTTTTATAATACAATTCAATGTCTACTATTGTAAATTACGATCCTATCATTTTCAGACTAAAACATCAAACACCCTTCAATACTCAGAGGTATTCTTTACATAAAATTATTAACAGTGAACCTTAAAATACATCAGTTTTTACTAGGGGCAGTAGAATCGTCAGGATTACTTTGCGGCTTTTCTTTGTTCCAATCTTTGAGACCTTCAGGTAGTGTAGTATCTTCATCTAAAGAACCAGTGCCTTCAACAAATTCTTCATATGTACTCTTCTCTGGGAAGGGTCTCGCTCCCAACAGTTCAATCATGTCATCTCTACTTAAAATCTCTTGTTTTAGTAATCTCTCAGCTACTTTCTCTATATCTGCCCTATGTTTAGTCAGTAGATCCTTTGTATGTTGGTGAGCTGAATTGATTAATTCCCTCACTTCAGAATCTATAAGTTCTGCTGTTTTTTCTGAGTATGGTTTGTCAATCACCATTTCACCAGGTTGTGGCATATCAAAGGACACATTGCCAACCTTGGCGTTCATACCATAATGAACAATTTGTGCATATGCACTCTGTGTAATCTTCTTTAAATCATCCTGTGCTCCAGTTGTTATTCTGCCAAAGAAGATTTCTTCGCTCACTCTACCACCTAACGTCATGCACATTCTGTCAAATAGCTGCTCCTTGCTATATAAGTATTGTTCTTTGGGTAAGTACTGGGCATAACCGAGCCCTTTTCCACGGGGGATAATTGATACCTTCAGCAGTGGGTCAGCATGCTGCAGAAACCAGCCTGCAACAGCATGACCTGCTTCATGGTAAGCTACAATCTTTCTCTCATCAGGCTGGAGTACATTAGATTTCTTCTCCATACCGGCTACCACTCTTTCGATGGCTTGCTCAAAGTTTTTCATAGTGATGTCATTTAATAACTCCCTTGCAGCAATCAAAGCAGCTTCATTACAAACATTTGCTATGTCTGCACCAGTGAAACCTGAAAACGACATACAAGTCAAATTAGTAAACAGCAAATTACATTATTTAGCAAAATTTTATAAGACCTAATACTAAACTCAAAATAACAAAACATTTTAGTTTGTTATTCAGTACATATTCAGGTATTACATTTTTGTTGCTACAGAATACCTGTTTAGTAAAATATTAGCACATGATTTATACAGCACTAAAATGTTTTTTATTATTTCTTAATTAAGACAATGATGTATTAATTTATAAAAAGTACCTGGAGTTAAGGCAGCCATTTTTCTGGCTAAGTTTTCTTTATTTAATGTTGTCTTCAGTGGTTGCAAATGTACTTTGAAAATAGAAGCTCTGCCTTTGATGTCTGGGGCTGGCACAAAGATTTGTCTGTCAAACCTGCCAGGTCGGAGCAGAGCCTTGTCAAGGATATCCACACGGTTGGTTGCTGCAAGGACAACAACATTTGTTGTCGTATTGAACCCATCCATTTCAACGAGGAGCTGATTTAATGTGTTCTCCTGCTCCGAATGACCTCCGAAGCTACGCCCTCCTCTCTTACGTCCCACAGCATCAATTTCATCAATGAAAAGAATGCAAGGAGCATGTTTCCTTGCCATTGAAAACATGTCTCTCACTCTTGATGGTCCAACACCAACAAACATCTCCAAAAACTCTGAGCCAGATACTGTTATGAACGGTACATTGGCTTCACCAGCAGTGGCCTTGGCCAGCAGGGTTTTACCTGTTCCTGGAGGGCCTGTTAATAGAGCTCCCTTTGGTATTTTAGCTCCTAAATCTATGTATTGTTGGGGGTTCTTTAAGAAGTTGACAAACTCCATAATTTCAATCTTTGCTTCCTCACAACCAGCTACATCTTGGAACTTTACACCAATGTCAGAGGGATTGACTACTTTTGCAGTAGATTCCATAACACCACCAAACAGACCACCCCCTTTTCTGCCCCCACCACCCATCATATTTGCAGAACGTCTCATCATGTAGATTAAAAATCCAATGATCAACAATGTAGGCAAGATTCCCGTTAGACTCGATGCTTCAACTTCAGTCTTATAAATAACAGGTACAAAGTTTGGTGGGTCCACATTGATTTCGATTTGTGCGTTTTCTAGGTTCCGTTCAAATGAATCCACACTTCCAATAGCAAACCAGATTATTTTTCCCTCTAAAACGGACCCCGGTTGTAGCCTCACTCTGACCCATTTCTTGTTGATCACTTCGAGCCTCTCTACAACACCTTTGTTTAAATACTGGTTCACGAAATCTCTCCAGCTTATTTCTCTGTACCTTAATTCGAAATAGGCTAGGGAACCGAGAAGCGCCATTACTCCCATAGCACCAAACATCATCCACTTCTCTTTGTCTGGGCCATCGTATCCACTTCTACTCGATCCTCTGCTCCCTCCTGTGCCTCCAGAGAACATATTGTTCATATTCCATTTGTCCTGCGATAAACTCGGCTTCGAGATAGGTGGTGGTGTTTTCGAAGGTGGCGGCTGTGCATCTTTCTCTGGTGTTTTTGCTTGTTTCTGACTGGCACCCGGCTGAAAATATTTCTCAAATCCTTTCGGTGGTTTCTTGCAGAACTCGTACCATTGATTCAAAACGGAGTCTAAAGCTGGTACACCGACAGGCTGCAGTTTATGCCCTTTGAAATGTAATTTCGATAGTTGGGACTGTGTTAATCTGAGCCCCTTCCACATCTTTATAATAATATATTTTAATTAATAATAAATAATTTTGTAACTTTTGTTTCGCAACAAAATTTTGTATTGAGTAACAAAAATTGTCTCGAATTTTAGCCATCCAATAAAAACATGGATAAGTCTTCTGTAATCTGTCAAAACTCAAATGTCACTCTGTGACTGGCACCTGCACCTGGCACCACAGATTAAGGATATATAGTATAGATGTAGTTTTAGCCCGTCATCGCGTGGCCATTTTGTGCTTATTTTTATATAAGTAGTGTGCGTTTATTTTCTTGAATATTTCTATTTGTCGACCATTTCGAAGCATATTGTAATCCAGAAAAGAAAGTCATTTAGTT
>DWTA01000274.1:0-11804 GCA_018236805.1 Plebejus anna | reverse complement strand
GGCGATGTTATAGAACACTTTAGGTGTTCTATAAGTTTTTATGAATAAGACCGTATGATTTTAGCGCTCAATCTTAGTTTCAATTTAGTAGTATGAAAACATTACTCAATTTTTTATGACTCTACACTTCTTTCCACTTCTTTATAAGCTTCTTACTGGTCTTATTAATCGAGTTCTTTAGTTTTTGAAATCAGCTTTTTTACTGGATAATGCTAAAAATTGGCACTGCACATTAGTATCAGTCATAAACTGAATTGGGACTTCAATCTCATAATGATGAATTTATAATACGTTTTAATCAAAGCCAATAAAAAAATATCAGACAAGTATTAAGGTTAAAAACAATATGGCCCGTAAACGTTTTAATTGTAGAAAATATATGTTGTCTAGAGGGTAGCACTGAACTTCTTTCGATATTAATTATCTACTCTAAAGACAAGTGAAGATTATCAAGAGTGACACTAGAAACATCAAAAGGAAGGTATGGTCGATGTGTGAGTTTTAACGAGTGCTCAAAATTGCTCCAATTAATTATTATGTTCTAGTAATTCTTTTTCTAAGTCTAATTTTTTGATATTTATACATAGATACACGCAAGATGTAAAAGTAGTCCTACGTGAGTTATATAGATAAAAGTTCTTATGAGTATACTGTTAAGAAATCGTACTGATGTCTAAGATTTAATTGTAATTATAATTGATGATTAGGTTAGGATGAGAACGTTAAAAAAACTGTCGCCTTAAAACGTTAACCTCTATTATCTTTTTGAACCAAACGACATTAAAACCGCGATTAGAGTGATTACACGATACACCTATGGATATACATTGAACTTAGAAGAAACGGCACAAATTACAGTTTCGAGGAGAAGTTCATGGTGGTGATGGTGGGGAGAGTGGGAGAGTGGGGAGAGTGAGATAGTGGGAGGGTGGGAGAGGAGAAGTATCACGAGAACCACGCTGTCACACACTTCCAAACGTTCACTCAAATAAAATCATCGGTTCGATGGATTTGTAACCTGTCTGTAAGTAAGGAATCGTTTCACTGTTAGTAACTTGACGAAAGAAGGAAATAAGACAAAAAATATCTTTTTGTAAGAATCAGTTTTACAATTTAAATAAGATCACGAAGTAAAACAACTTCAATATGACAGCAATAGTGAGTTAACCATGATTGGGACAAGAAAAAGAAATCGAGTAGTCCACGTTGCCTATCACAGCAGGACAATTAGTGTGAAGGTTAACTTTTCATTTTTAACATCGTTCGTCGGAGATGTCAGCGATCATAGACCCTCAACATCAAAACGACCCGTATCTACGTCACTATAAAACCTTTAAAATCTGCGAACACGCTCACCGTTCGGGAAAATTGTATGAAAATAATTGCTTCGGTTCAGATGTATAGAGTAGATGATATGGTTCGAGAGATTCATAGTTCGGGTGAGTTCTCAGCGAGACCGCCGACGACGGCGTCCATCTTCGTAGTTCGTACATCTACGAGTCTCGTCGTACGACGAGAAAGAAAACGCAATGCCCTAAAAAGCGTTAATAGACTTTTAGCACCCTCGGTGGCTTCGAGTACGGGAATGGAAACAACAATTCGCTTTCGACATATTTACACGTTAAAAACGTAAAAAATAACTTACTTAATATTATTATCATTTATCATTTGAATACAACAACTATATCCTCGCGCGAGGACAATCTCAACAAATGTCCACTCAATAAAGTCTCAATAACCTCGACATAAATCTTCATCCGTCACATCATCAACGACGCCACTACAGAACGAACGGAACAACGAATATATACCACAGTAGCACACACGAACCGAGACCGGCCTGCACACGGCGGTGCGGCGGCGGCACCATTTACACATATACATAATATACAATAATATCAATCAATTCATATAAAAACATCTTCAACTATGTGTACATGAATTTTGGTACAATACAGTGTTCATAAGACGGATGTATTATCTATCAGAGCATTCGATGCCCCTCGTACAATTGATTCCATACAAAACAATACTTGCAATCGTTTAATTCTATTATTACACGTTCCTATAAGTAAATGAATCACACGAGCCTCCTTTTTCACGTAAGTTCCAGCAGAGTCTAGTTATTGAACACCGACTACGCGACCAAAACTATTAAAAATATAAACTAAAATTTCAAAATGTCAATTGTTCATCTGAAATTATATAAACTGAGTTCCAAGTTTCATTTTATGCAAAACCATCAAAAGATAAAATGAAAAGGCTGTGTGTGTATGAAAACAAATATGTAGTATACGAGTATACTTAACGTATAATGTTTAATGTAAGTGGATTCTGCTGAAAACTGCAAACAATGCTTATTATACTATACTAGCTGTTATGGAAACATATCAGGGTGAAACGTACGGTTATGTTTCATTCAAGAAAGATATCATTAAGTAAGCAATCGATTGACAAAAAATTGATGCATAGGAAATGTTGGACCTACGCGATTTGGTCGGGCTATGTTAACCTCAACGAGATGTCGGCAAACATTGGCTTCATTTAACCGACCAAATTAAGTTGGTACGTCATCTGTCTGTTAATTAATTTCTCTGATGGTACATTATAAAGGTGCTACCTAGAGTCCAACAAGGCTTTATGTGAATGTGTCAAATGTGTCAATTGGCATATGTCATTTTTGTATGAAGGAAGCGTTTAGTTATGGTTTAGTTCCTTTTCTTGCCACATTCAAGTAAAGCCTTGTCGGACTATAACCGGGAGCATTTGCTTGTAATGTGACGTTACAGAGTCGAGCATTACATCAGTGAGGGAGGAAAACCAAGCATTACAATGCGCACCTTGTATTAATGATACAATGTGTAATATCTTGGATACAACATCAATGCTACGTACAGTGAAGTCAACTTGCTATGTAATGCTCAATCGAATCTGTAATATTACATTATACGTGAGTGCTCGTCGGTGTTGAAATGTAATGCTCAGAAATCAATACAGACAATATTACCAGTTCTGCAAGCTATTCACACGTTGAACGCATGCGTTCAACGTGTGAATAGCTTTAAGAAGTTTTTATTAGTAAGAGGGTAATTAATGTATTAGATAGTCTTACCTATAATGTTTAATTATTATTTAACTTCGAATTACAGCCTTTCAGAACTATTATATAAAATATATTAAATACTGTTCAATTTAGCGACTACTGAATATGCAGATGAAACTCGACTCTGCCGTAGCCTACCGACTTGTCTATCGTTACTTTATACAAAAATTGCTACAAAATTATGAAGAGTATATTACGTAACTATTGTCGCTCTGTTCAAAAGGACTTATAAGTCTTGTCTATTCTAACCTTTTTGCTTTGTGACGTCATAAGTAGCAAAAAGGTAATGAACGTTTACTTATTTCATACGAAATCAATTGTCTTCAATAACAACAGTGATTTAAAAATAATAAAAACATCATGCACCATTTGTTGTACGAATTCATAATTTTACATAATATCAGCTTACTTATGTAGTTATGTAGCACGGCTACGCACCTATGTGTTTTAATAAATTATGAATCGATACAATAAACTATAGACCGTATTCGAACAATTCGACCTTTCCCTTCACCTGGCAGTCTGACAAACTTACACCAAAACGATTCGCACAATTTAGATGTTGCATGCCATAATGGACGAATAAATTAGATCACTGTAAAGCAGAAGCGTGCGCTGACGCACGCTCCTGCCTACCTTTCCATGAATCACGTCAAAAATATTGCCTATATTATCGGTATACTATTATAGCAAAAATAACTCAAATCAACGCGTGCTTCTGATTCATAATAAGTAACATTAAAACTCTATTAGAAATATATAATCTTATACAACGCAAATTTACTATCTTCGTTTACTATCGCGACGTAATTATTACCGTTTGGCCGGATTGTCGGCTCCTCCAGACAAAACCTATAAGTAAAATTTTGGAACATTGGTGTTTCTTCGTTAAACGCGCTTCGAACAGTCGGACACTGACATAAACTTACAGTCTCTATGCGCCGCGCGTCGGGGGCGGCGGCAGGCGGCGCGGGCGTCGTCGAACTCCGCGTTATTATCATAAGTACAGCACTAACTGAGGGTTCGAACGTGGTCCGGCGGGCACGGGGTGCGGGCGGGGTGCGGGCGGGGCGCGGGCGGAGCGCGGGGCGCGCCGCACGTGAACGTAAAACTATAACCGCTCGTCGCGCACATTCACTACAGATATGGGTCGTGTCCAGCGAGTCCGCACCAGCGCCGCGAGCGCGAGCGCTGCCAGCAGCAGCGGCAGGGGCGCGCGCGGTGCCGCGCCGGCGGACGGCGCCTGGTACGGCACGGAGCACGTCGCCGACCGCTCCTCGACGGGGGCGCAGCGCTCGGGCTCCGGCCGCGCCGGCTCGCTCAGCCGCGCCTCGCAGCGGTAGCACAGTCGCCCCTCGCAGTACCAGTAGCAGCACTCGTCCGCCCCGTAGTTGGACTTGTTGGCCTGAGCACCGGTTTCTGGTATACGTGGATCTGAAAATACCAACACGGATCATCAGTTGGTGTATCCATAAATATTGCCTACCAATTATTAGTTTTGCAAAAATAGTATTAAAATGTTCAATATCGATGTGCAACGAATATTCTGAGCCGATGAGGGGGGGCGAGCGAAGACACTGCAGTATCTCACAAAGCTTCACAAATGAACAAAAAAATTCTAGAGTTTTCAGCCTCAAATATTCGTAATCACCGGCGCTTTGTACGAGAGAAGAGTTTTTATTTTTCTTGAAAATACGAGGGTTCAAACTTAAAGCGGCGCACGTTAAAAGGAAAGATTGAGAGATGAATAAGAAAGCCGAGATGCAACAATTGGTCACAGTTACGTGAAAAGAAAAACAAAAGAGGTTGCATCGCAGAGTGTGGCGTTTGTTCCGTTTCTCGCGAGCGCAGGCCAAGCGGTGTCGGCCAGTTAATCGACCCTAATACACCCCCCTTTCTCGCAGCTCGCTGTCACCGCCACGCGCAAACCTTTGCCAGGAATTTATAAAAGTAAACATTTTATTGCGTGCAACTTGAAGAACAAGAACTTGTCAAAAGTTTGATGTGGAATCCTAAATGGAATCTATGCGGCCAGTTTCTTACAGTGAGGGCACCAAAGCACTAAGCAAGTAGTAAATAGGAGCGACCTCGGCCTGGTGTTCCCGAGTGGTCGGCGTGAGCGGTGAGTATCGAGCTGGGTTCAATTTGCATAATTTAAAATTTCAACGAGACAAGGTTAAGAATTTTATTGAAATTAGGGTAAGAGTACTACAAGCGGGCATTTACATGAAAAATAACGTTTGAGATTTATGTCTGACTGCCATAGTTTATTGCGAGTTGCGACCACAAAAAATCTGAGCCCTGGTTGTTGAGAAAATGATCTTTCTAAATTGCAATGTTCTTTAAGTTAAGAAAGATTACAAATAATCATGTTTTACGTGACTTTCCTTGAAATAACAAATATTTTAATAGAATTAAACAAAAATTACCGAACATATTACAGAGTCTCGAGTCTCGATAGTATAATAAAAAATAAAAACTTTATACTTTCTCGTGCAATCGGGGCGGTGCGGGGTGAGCTTTTTGGAATTGTTTTCTTTCTACAGTCCGAGCTTTTTTACTTAACCCGCTTTCTTTTGTTGGAATTTAAAAACAATATGCTTTAAAAAAATTCTCGTTGCATTTTCTCTATAGCCAAAGTAACTGGTAGCTTATGGAGCAATAAAATGGTCGCTTCCAATATTTGAAAGTCGTTTCATCGTAAACACTCTTACTGAGCTTTGCATAATATTTTGTGCATATAGGCATACCAAACTTTAATAATTTCATTAGCAAATATGAACTGTGAACTCTATAGGTTATATAGATTAGATGTTTTGGATGTTACAGACGATGTCCGCCTTCGAACAAACTCTTTGTCATAAAGTTGGAGAGTGTAGAGAACTCACCAAGGCATAGGAACGTCGGCTCGCCTGCGTATTGCGTGGGGTAGGCCGGCGCGCGGTCCGCAGGCAGGAAGTAGGGGCAGTGTTGCTCGACGAGCTGGCAGACGGCGAGGCAGGGCTTGAGGCGCAGCAGCGGCCGGCCGGGGCCCGCGGCTGCCGCGCGCACCCAGCGTCCCACCACGCCTCCGGCCCCGCGCCGCCGGTCCAGGTGCCCCACGCGCTCCAGGTGTCGCGCCCGCCAGCGCGCTGCGTGCTCGGCCGGCGCACGCCGAGACCGCCCACCCTCCTCGCCCTCCTCCGCACCCTCCTCCACCCACAGTGGCACCATCGTGCTGCACGCCCACCGGCGGTACGTCTCCTGAAATTAAGCAGAAGGGGCCATGAGTGATTGTTCGACACTCGGATATTGAACTAGGGCTGTACGAAACTAGTTTTCTTGCATTCTGTGAGGCAAAAAGTGGAAGCCAGCTTAGGGACTAATCACAAATCAGTAAGTAAGTAGTTGTTGATCTCTCTGGGTTTATCAACTAGGGCTGTACTAAACACATGACGTTTTCCTGCATTCCGTGAGGCTAAAAGTGGGGACTAATGGGCCTGTTTCACCACTTCCTGATAAAATGCTGGATAAGCTATCCATAACTTATTTGACAGATTCTCCATACTCTATCTGTCAATTTAAGTGGTGTATAGCCTATCCGGCACTTATCAGGAAGTGGTGAAAAAGGCCCTAAGTCAGCTTTGAGACTAATCTCAAATTAGCACGAGTAGATTTTTTTGGCTCCGGCTCGCCCCAGATAGCAGGCGCGTTACGAGATATAATGGCCCGATAAAAAAGGAACAATAATGTTATTGTTACCTCCACATAATATCTTCTTTCAAAAAGAATATTAAAGAAATAATTTGTGTAGCTCGTAATATCGAGGTCCATGGTGGCTGTTAGTGGTCTTTATGATTATTCAGCGTTTTTTTACTCTCGGAGGAAATCAAGGCGCCAGCCGCGACAGTGATTAATTATCTAGACCGCGCGCGGCCGCCGCGGCACACGCAACCCTTGCCGAAATACTCTGCTATACATGGACATTGGACACAATAATTATATGTATTGAAAATGAAAAGTGCAGCTACCTACTGTAGGTGCAGTCTGCAGATATTTTTTATTAGGTACTTGTTAATTTAACCTTAATCAATGCTTCAATAATTATTTATTGATGTCAAGTTCAACTACATGGTAAGTATATAATTATTATTCAGTTAAAAATATAAAAGATTAAAAACAGCTTTAATCTTGCTCTTTTTTATCTTTGTTTCTAAACGTTTAAATTAATTGTCTTCTACGTGGGTAGGTATAATATCGGCGCTCCCCATACAAGCTCCACCTCAGAGAACCGAAGCCATTACAATATTAGTGATGCGATCAGCATAGTGATGTACATTACACGATGCTATTGCACGTGGTGATCTCATTGATGAGAGAATCGATTCTTAAAATAGATGTAATATCGATTAGGGCGACAACTATAGTTTTCACATTTTATCGGCCAAAAGAATAGTTATATTAGAAAGATGTCTGGTGTATGTATTTGTAGGGCGTTTGTTTGTAAGAGGTTACGGAAGGCTAGGTTTTTAGGATTATTATAATATCCAGGTCCCGATCTGATGGGCAGGCGAGCCGGGTATTTGACCAGGGCGGCGAAAATTCAGGGCGGCAAAATTGACTTATTATTATTCACCACCCAACATTGAGAATTTGATCTTCCAACCTACTTCAGGTTGGATAGTGGAAATATTTAAGTACCTAGTTTACTTAAATATTTTTTCTTATCATGCCCCAACAAAATTAGCCAAAAGTCATAAACTTGATTTTCTGTAAAGGGCGGGGAAAATATCCCCGCCCGGAGCGTTAGCCGCTAGATCGGGCCCTGATAATGTCATAAAATTCAATGATACCATAAATCACATTTTAAAATAGCAACGTTATTATTAAATTAGTAATATATTCGTCACAAAAAATCAATAATATCACTAATATAATCAATAATATCAACAAATAATATTTTACCCAAGAGTCAAGACCAAATGATCCATGAAAATAGTGATATGAAAAGAAAAAGAAGACCATCAATGATACGAATACCAATTAGACAGTAATCAAAATTGTGAAACTCTAACTAGAGCTAAAATTTTAATTTTGACCGCATTTACTGTTCATTACAAACTCTACAACCTATTCAAAATATCCATTCACACTTACATTAAAAAAAAAACATTTTGTAAATGTAGTCAATAGTCAATGTCAACTATGTATTTCAAAAGTCCAAAACGTGCAAAATGTACGAACAAGAGGGTAGTTATTACTTAATCTGTGACTCCGCCATGTTGAACAAGGTCTAATCGTGGTCTAATCAAGGCACTTATTACCTTAATAGCCGTTTTGTCCCTTTATGATCATTCCTGTGCGTATGGCCGATTGACACGTGGGTAACAATTACAGCTCATTCAATATTATTTCGCCCCCGATATGACCTTTACATCCACCGCGTAAGGATCATTGTCGTAAACTCGAAGGTGGGACGGAACTAATTACGCTGATAAATGAACTCATTATTTACAATCAATTAACGTATTGGCGGCATTCGATTTCAAGACAGGCTTAACTTTGTATAGGGTTCGAGTAACCTCGTTTAGGGTTCCGTGTTAAAACAATGAAAGGCATTACATTTCTTTTTCTTTACTTAATCTTTAATTTTTGAGATTTCCACTGATGTCCTTAAGCAATAGATATGGCATGTAAAGGAAAGAGGGCGGTCAAATAAATTGCCCCACTTCGTTGCTGATTAGGGCTATTTTGATAAAATTTACGTAAATTGCGTTAAGGTGAAGCTGAGTATGATATAATCATGGCTATTTTTTCTGTCGAGGATGAGGTGTGACTTGTCCTCATAATTAAAGACTTTAAATCTAAAAAGTCATCAGACATGACTCCACTAACTGATTAAAATTATAATAATTAATAATAAATTAATATAATAATAAATACCCCCGTCCTTTCTAATAAAGACCGAAAGCTAAATCTGTCTTGTTCGAATCGAAGTTAATCAGAAGAATGGTAGGAGGAGTAGGAGATTGTTACTGATTAGTAGGTATGTGATTAGTTAAGTGTTGTAAAAACAAGTTTATAAAAATAAGAACAAAATACAAGCTATAGGTGATTTTATCCGACTACATCATTAACATACTCCCTTCTCCTCCCCCAATTCCAGCTAGCCATTATCCTGGGTCTATCAATCATAGTTGTGTACCCATTCGCAGATACCTCCTGAACGTTTAATAATGAAATGGCTCAGGTATCATGGAATCCCCATTACGTTTCGAATCCTTTTACTGATGCTAAATATAACTTTTGTTTGTTTATTTTGTTGTTTTGTTAAATCGTAAAAAAATTGTTGGTTCTGTAACAGTTCACGCGCAGTTTTTTAAGATAAATATAAAATTGAAATATTTTGAAAGAAATAATTATGTTTCTTCGTCAAATATATTACCGTACCGAAAAATGCAGTTAATATCTAAATAAAGATAGCTTATTTATCTATACTGCTGTTAACGTTTAAATTAGAACGAATAAGATAAAATTACCTCGTCACTTTGATAATAAAACAATCAAAGTAGAAATTTAAAAAAGATAGTCTTTTTAAACGTGGAAATTTCTGTATCCCTTCCCTTCCCTCTAGGGAACTTTTTAATCTGTATTATTATTGCTATAAATTACATGGGGCCAATAAAAGCGTATGTCAGGCATTGTCCGAATTATTAGGGAGCGATTACCCGAGGTCGGCGGCCGTCTGGTATGTCAATGTCGCCAACTGAGCGGACATTCAGGAAGCAATATTACATTTTTCATGGCGTTCATAAAAAATCAGCAGCAATGTGATGTTTAGTAAATATACGTTATAAGTGTCAGGACAGGTAGACTAAAATTATGGCCATTTAAATGAGCCCTACAATTTGTCATTACACTTTATTAGCAAAATTAAACATTAACGGTCTTACCACAAAAGATCTAAACATCTATTGAACAGATGTTTTGAGACCATTTTGTACCGAATTTTTCTCTAATCAACTGTTTAACAGGTGTTTAAATCTTTTGTAGTGAGACCGGTACTATTTAAAAAACCGGTTAACCTTAACATTTTCACAGTCTACGGACCACGGAAACAAAAATGTAGTTACCGTGGAGTGCATGTATCCAAAAGAATGCATTGGTACTAAAAAAGCATAGAAAATAAAAAAAAATAAGAAGCAAAGAAGTATAAAAAAATTATCTAATAAAATAATAATCCTTAAAATCCATTATAATATATAAATTCTTTACTGTGAATATTGGAGTGGACTCGAGGGACTAGATTTTGTTTTTGTATGGTGAACTGTGAAAGTGTTAAATCATAGATTAAGCTCTCTTTTGAGCTTTAGATACAAAGCGTTTTGAGTGTTAAAGCTTTCCTAGGACGCTTTTAAAAAGCATAAAAGCTTGGGCTGTTTTAAACGAAACTATTTTAACCGACTTCCAAAAATGGGGAGTTAAATTGTGCGCTCCTATACATCCAGACGATTAGTAGAACTTTATAAAATAATCACCGAGTTCCATTAATTGAAAAATAGCTTATCTCAAAAGCGATAGGCTTAATAGAAGTGTATGTTACGTAATTAGAAGAACATTAGTCAAATTGGTTCAGAACGATCCTCTTATGGTCTTGCACCTGTTACCTTGATATGGGCAGCTGCATGCACAGAAGTTCACCGAACATACTAAGCTTCTGTTTCATGTTTATCTTATGTATTTAGAAACATAATATATATGAATATTAGTATTTGTGAAAAATCGTGTAGGTTAAAAAAAAGTGTGTTATATTTTTTGCGTCTATCGTTAGCTGATTTTGATGAAAGGTATGGTTCTGAAGATAAGAAAGAACGCAGAAAAGTTGACGAAATAATTTCTGCTTTAGTAACGAAAACTGACTTTTCTTTGAAGGGAAGCCAGGCCCTGTAGAATATTTTGAGATATTGGATCGTCCTGTAAATTGTAAGAGTCTAGAGAAGCCGATAGAAATAATGTTTTAAGAACTCTACACCACAAACAATAATATCTTTTTTCTTCAGTCATGCGATATTTTTTTTCTTCAGTCAAGTCAAGTAACAGTCTTACAAAAATGTTCCTAAAATAAGTAATTATGTACTAAATTATATTTAAATGCGTGTAACACTGACGACTAAGTACCACCGCGTAAAATATATAATTTATGGTTTCATAATTATAAAATGAGTGGACTTCGGCACTAACTGGTTGTATAAATACAATTTACGAGTTAATATTAATAACCACTTTTAGACTTTATTTCTATAGGTGCAAGGTTTAGTTTTGCGTTTGTTGGTTGTACAAGTTTAGTTCAGGTCAAATTACTATGATATACGGTCCGTATATTGCTAACTTTTTATGTAGCACCTATTTTTCTTAATGATTTATCTATGTGGTAGGTAACCTACCTCAGATAGAGCAAAATAACTAGTATTCAGAATAAAAAATACCCTTCTTAGCCTACAGTGAAAAACGGAGCATCTGTTCTTACCTTTTTTAATCAATCTCCTTACAGATATCGAGTATCGACCAATTTTTTATCAAGCAAGATTTTTTCACGAAAACGATTTGTAAAAAGAGTGGGTTGCACCAGTTTACTTTAACTATAACTTTAACCATAACAAAAAGACAAATGAACTGTCAAATCCCTAGCAAAAGTCCATTATGGACGCCATATTTGACGATA
>DWTA01000273.1:0-11815 GCA_018236805.1 Plebejus anna | reverse complement strand
TAGTGTAAGTGATAACATTTTAATGTCTGCGTTAATATCTCTATCTATATTGGAAATTTATATTGGGTTCTATAATGGAACTGACAGACTCAAATTAGAGTCAAAGGGGCTAATATTATCAAGTTATTCGTTACAAGTTTTATGTTTTCTAGTTTATTCTTTTCTCAAGCTTGGCTCTTTCTTCTTTGTATCTTGCTTTTAGTCTTTATTAAAAATTGTACACGTAACTTAGTAGCTTAATTACCGAGTTAACTAGTGATTTAACCAATACATCAATTACAGATTATCTTCACATTTCAACAGAGGTAACAAACCTTTGAAGGTACAATCAATCAAGCTTTTCTACCAACATTATAGATTTTAAATTGGATCCCTGTTAACAATGCGTGGATTAGTTCGCTTTGTATGTCGGTAGGCGCGTCACGTTTCGACAGTGAGATTTTATTTTATGACGTAATGTATTGCGTGTTTCTTCAGATGTTTGTGAATGTTTCTCATAAAGAAAACGCAATAGACTGGTGTCTATTAGAAACTTTGTGCCTATTGGAAGTTGGAACCATTGTAGTCACAATGAGGATAGGATTAGGGGTATTTTATTGGGGCTTAAACGCTTTTTAATGAAATATCTGGTTTTAGATTAGTTTGAAAGTATTACTAAGTACCAATGTTTTATGTTTGGGTATAATAATTCCACTTGACCCGCGGAATTGTTGTCTATAAAAACACAAGTCTAATTTCTAGCTGAGATTTAAGAAGCTCGGCAGATTCTGATTTTGCAAAATTATTGTATTGTTTTATAATTATTAGAAGTTAGTTTTGAGTTTTTTCTGGCAAGATGGGATTGACATAGCCACTGTGTGTGCTAAAATCCCTAAATAAAATGAGATGACAAAAAAGAAGAAGCTCGGCAGCGGTTGCTGTGTAGCAGTAGCACGACAGCTTGTAACCCATTTGCCTGAACCAACCCCAGTAGAATTGGCAGAATTAAGCCGGCTATACACATTGGACCAACGTATTGAACCAGCCGCCAGCGTATAGGGCCAAAATGTAGTGGTCAACTTGGCCTTAAGTTGGGAGCGACATTTTGTGCTCTACTCGGTGGCCCAATGCGCTGGCCCAATGTGTACAACGTGCTTTAGGTATGTAAAACATCATACTAGTTTCATAAAATCGGACCCTAGCCCCTAACACTCCTTCCTAAAATCTAATATTATAAATAATAAAAAAAATGCAAGCCACTTTGCGGTAAAAGCATTCGGACAAGCAGTAAAATATTATGAAGGCATAAAGAGTCCACAATACGCGCACTCGGCTGGATTATCTGCCGTATTTGTTCGTATTTATGGCTCCCACGTTTATGGCTTTTCGATATTATTTCTGCGCGTTTTTTCTGCTATTGCCCACTACCCTCCGGTTGAGGAAAACTTAGTGTGGACAAGACCTGTTTGGAATTTTCGAAAAACTACCTACGGGTTGCGAACTGCACAGGTTTCTAAACGTATCTACGGTATACCGCAGTAGGTATACAATATACATACGTCAATGTTACAAAAATAATACTGTTTTATAATTAAAAATGAAATGCATTAGCATGCGTATTTAGAATCGAAAATTGCAAGCTTTTTAACAAATTGTAAACTTTATAACTAGTCTTATTAAAGTTATTAATTTAACTAATAATTATATGGGTAAGTTTTTAAATAAAGGTGAGCTATTTTTAATTAAGATGGATTCATCGGAACCCACCAGTCAAAACTTTGGTTTGGGATAAAATAAATAAAAACCTTTGTTGGTAAAAATGGCATATCTCTATAACCTAGCGCCCAGTGTCCTCTTCACAATACTACAAGCTATCGGGCATTTGAAAAAGTTAAAATCACCCCAGCCCATGAGACTCGTAAAGCAGCCCGGCTGCGGCCGCACCCGTGCCAATTAAATATGGATGTGCTCGGCCACTCTCATTACGTCAAAACTTAACCCTCCGCGCCTTTTTATTTTTATAGTGCCTTTGTAGACCTGAATTATTTAAAGGGTGTGTTTTGGAACAATAATGTTATTATTTTTATCAAGAGCCTCAAGTTTTTCTAAGCGAATCAACTGAAGAATGATAATGAAAGAAAGTCCATAGATGATCATATTACTGTAATAAAAAACTAACATACCTAATATCGACAACTCCAGACACACATGAGTCATGACACAATTAAGTAATGATAATGACCCGATAATGACAATAATGATGATAATATAATGACATGTCAAAATTAGTTTAAATAATATATAAAATGAGTACCTACCTATACAGGATACGTATTAAAATATTAACTGACAAGTAAGTAAAAGACAATATTATGCAAAAAAACCTAATGTAAAATACAAAACATGTTATATTATCAGTAAAAATCTATTGAATTTGAGCGCTCAGTTCTCACCACATTTCTTTGCCACCACAATGCTATACAACTTGTAATTAGTGGAATGTAAATTTAATTAGTAACGTTCTCAGTGCGCATCTTGACAATCAAAAACGTTCTTGTACATAGAAACTTACCACAGCAACAAAACTGAGGAATCACACGAGAATGATTCTTATGGGGTTACAATAGAGTTCTTTGAGCTCGTCGAGATGTGTAGGGGTGTCATAATTGCAGAGACAAAGTCGCGTCAAAGGGCATTGTAGGCGTTGTATACTTCACACACACTTGAGCGTTGGAGTTGGTGACACTTTGTCGTGTCGCAATTATATGGCTCTCGTCGATACCTCGTCTTCGTATTAACGAGGGGGTTTTCTTTTGCCGTTGTCTTTTATTCGATTTTTTGTGATCCCGTTAATGAGTCGTCACTTCACTATTAATTATTCTTTTAGGGTACCGTTGGTGGTTCAAATTGGAAGTGTTTGTTTGGAGTTCAAGTGGATTTTCATTCTATCATATTTTTTAATGGTAAGAGTTTAAAATTCATTCTACACACTCCTGGTAGAAAGTATATTTGCCATATTTATATTCCACCTTATATATATTACTAAGCCTACCTTACCTTGACTCAGACAGACTTCAAGTAAAATATTATATTAAGTTTCAGAGAAATTATATCATTTTCGATCAAGTACATTCCTCGTATTTTCACCAGAACTTGAACAGTGTCCTTAGCTCATCAAACGTTGTTATTCTTTACGTTTTACTATAATTATTAGTGTCTTTACTTTCTTCAGTTGGTAGTTGGTATTTTTTTGGTGCAGGTTTCCAAGTCTTCGGTAGTATAGTGGTCAGTATCCCCGCCTGTCACGCGGGAGACCGGGGTTCGATTCCCCGCCGGAGAGAACTTTTTGGTTAAATTGTTAAGAGATTTGATTTCTTAAATCAGATATTTGCAATAATGCAACTGGAGAAAGGTATGCAACGTATGTTTAGTATTACACCATTCAGACACTTCCTGAACTGGCAGAAAAGTTAAAAAAAAGTAAGTTGGTGTATAAAAAAACTCTCTCCGGCGGGGAATCGAACCCCGGTCTCCCGCGTGACAGGCGGGGATACTGACCACTATACTACCAAAGACATATCATGTATGTTCAAAATTAAAAACAGTTTTGCTTGAGTTGTTGACCCATCTTCCAATATTATGTTATATGACCTCAAAGTTCAAACCACAGATTACCAATAATATTATAAATATAAATATAGTTAACCCAAACTATCTTCAAACGGCTGTTTACAGAGGAAAAACATACGTACAGACGAATTACCTACGTATAACCACCAGACGTAAAATATATAAGTTCTTAAGTCATTGGTTTTGTCAAAGGGGATAAAAGTAATCCTCTTTTTGTGAATTATTGTTTTTACGCGTGACTTTCATTAAAATTGCTTATTTCATATTTTAATGGCTTCAAAATGATATATTATTATATTTTATGATTTTAATAATTTGAAATAATACAATAAGCTAAATAAGCTAAATCTTTTAATACCTACTTTCAAATTGTTGTATTTTAAGATTAATGTCATTTTAGGCGGCTACTTTTAATATTATATTTTATGAAATTAGAAGCTAGAAAGTAAAGAAAAGTCAAAATCACCTTGTGGATCCCATCATCGTCAGTGGTCACCACTTTTGCCAAATTCGGATGATATCCTATACATAATACAACCAAGGAAAATTTAAAAAATCGTTTTAAAAACGGCGAAGTAATCGTAAACAAACACAAACAAAAAAAATATCGACATCCAAATAAAAGCTTCCTGATTTTTTGGAAGTCGGTTTAAAATGGTTTAAATGACCTTAATATTGTTAGGCCTATCCATGACGGTATTAACCTTTCAGCTGAGTCGAAATGAATTGTTATACGCGGTGTGGTCGATGGTCTATGTGACCTCTTGTTATAATTACAATAAATAACGTCCGAAGCTAGCTGATTAGCTTATTGTCGTTAGCATCAAAGTACAGGCTTTAGCGAGAGCGTTTTCTTTCTCATAATTTTCATGCTTTTGTTCAATATTAGGATCCTAGAGAACTTTTCCAATATTTGGTATTGCCAGATGAAGATTGAAGAGTATCTCCTGCGTACTTTATGCATTGATGATTATCTAAATTAATATCACATGACTCGTGAAATTAGTATCACTTCCATTCATAAACCTTGCCTAGACTTCCACGAATATTTAAAACCTAGACTAAATTAGCCAAATCGGTTCAGCCGTTCCCGAGACTACCAAAATTTTAAAATTAATTCTTATTTACATTGATAGTTTTTGCTTTAATTTTATCTTATCTCAAATTAGATTTGATGGTACAAATAACACCACGAGAAGTTTTACGCTTTTTCCGAGACTAAGCAAAGCGTCTAAGTCTCGCACACAATGGCGGTGCGTCAACCGTGGCATATCGCAATCAATTGTCCCCAGCGCAGGCGCATAAATTCAGCAGCAAGCCACTCTCTAATTAACCCTAAAGCGACGTCGGGCCGCGCGTAAATCTCCACCAACCGAGAATGCCTTTAATTGAGGCCCGGAAAATGCATTTTATTTTACGCTTAAAAATACTTTACGCGAACCTAAAGTTTATTTTAGGTGTTGTACACCATTATTTGGACATTTTCTGTCCACGTTTTTTTTTGTTATGTTGTTATATCAATAATTGTTTTTAAAATATTTTTAATGCATCGAAAAATTAAAACTGAGTTAAAATAATACATAAATAAGATTATTTCATCAAAGATTAAAAAAAAACATTTGATACCATCAAATAAGTCCTTCACTTTATGACATAATAAGTTAACGCTACAATCACTGCCATTGCGAAAAAATAAATCTACATTGTTAGTATGGATTTGATGCGTTTTAAAAATTATGGCATCCAATTAATTTTACATTGCTGTTAAAGTATTATTAGAGTTCAAAGGGATATTTGGCCCCAGATTTGTGGTTCAGAAACATCCGCACGCAACTTTATTGTTATAATAAAATCTCGCGACGCAAAATTATTTTACGCTTGTTCCGTGTGATTTATGATTTAGTTAGGGCTCAATTAAATTAGTGAACCATTCACTGACATTATTCCAAAACTTTCAAGCGAAAATAAACCATCAGAGCACAGAACATGGTTTATTCTCGAAGATGAAGAAGGAAGTTTCGTCTTCCGACATTCCGCTGGAGCTAAGGCGTTTGTTTGGTCCTTTCTGCAGGCAGGTCGTGTGTGAATGTCGCTTAAACTCGGCGCCTCATTAACTCTTGGGTTTATAGGGTTAACATTGTCAGGGTGTGTAAAGGCCCTAAATTTTATTTTAGGTTATTATTTTATAGACTTGCTTTGTGAATTTCGATTTGACAGGATATAAATTGATGGTAAAACCATATTGGAGACAATGGGTTTATTTACCCCGTGTTCACAAGAAGTATGAATGGTTCTTTGAATGTAATGAATGTACTTGAATCAATTTCCACAAATTCAGTATGTATTAAGCAGTGTATTATAACATTTGAAGAATATGTTGAATGTTCATCAATATCATGATACAATTTGCAGCATCCAGGAAATAATCAGGAGTCAAGATGATGGCTGTTATTCCTGTCCCTTTCCTATTCATAGTAAATGGATGACACAAATCATATAAGTCATTATCATCATCATTAGCGAACTAATGAAAGTTATAACAAGTGATTTGCCTGCACAATGGGGTGTTCTCCATCAATCAAGCAACAAAGGGTTGAGTATTGTCAGGACTCAGAATACAAGTTGCAGTTCGTGTTTTCTGTGATTTGATGTTTTGTACTTTGGATATTTCCTGCAAAGTATAATATCTAATAGGAAATGCTCGTGTTAAATTCTCCTCATAATATCTGGAAATTTTGGTGTTTGTTGTCAAACTTTTTGGTTACAGCTGGACCAATTTCGTGTGGTTATCTTGTAGATCTAAGAATAATCTGTCGTGTCGATTTTTCGTCAGAAGTAAACAACTAAACAGCAGCAGGCCTAGCATAACCGCAGTAGAAATAGGAAAGAATCGACATACTGACAGATTTTATCGACAAAATGGCGGATTTCCATTGTCTACCTGTCACTTTGTCTATTCTTCTGTATAAAGAAATAGTTTCTATGGTGACCAAGTATACAGGTGCAGTCATACACTATAGCCGCTCTGTAGTAGTTTTATATTATCCTTCGTATTACCACAGTGTAAATAGCTATGTGTTTACACTATGTATTTATTTAAAAGCTATGTATTTACACTGTGGTATTACTTCTTCTCATCATCGCTCCCTCCATTTGACGAATTATTATCGATCATGCCACGACGACGTGTCCTGACTCCTGACTATAGTCACTCCTGACGCAATTACCTATACCAATGCAGCTGCAAGTCGCTAATTTTTTTTTCACGTTAAGGATGTAAATACATACAATGGAATATCAAATTTTCATGCATCAGTGTAGTTTTGTCGACTTTCGAACTTAACCTATTAACGTAGTTTTGAGAATTCGACACTCGCTACCGCGCGAACTGCAAATCATCCATACTAATTACATTTTTAACCGTATTGTTAACGCACAACGGTAAAGTTCAGTTTAATAATTAGCCACGTGAAAAATGTTTTCAAAGTTTTTAAGCATCTTTCAGAAAAACGATGAAAAATATTTCATGCAAAAAATTCAATTCAAAGGTAAAGATGAAATAGTACACACAGGAAGTAAAAGCTGATATCGTATGGTAAGCTTAAAGCAAATGGTAAGATTCATTGATAATACTCATAATTATTGTTACGATTTTTTCTATGATTTCAGATTTGGCCCTGGCTGCCCTAGAGTCTGGACTCTACGGACTACAGGACGTTATCATAAAGTAGTAATATTCTGCCCACTTAAAAGAGAATACAAATATATTAATAGAAAAAATAACAATCTGGTGTAATCCGGAACACGACAGAACAAGGGGACACGTAATATTAATTGTCCGAAAACTTTAATTTATGGCTCCACGGTTTGTGGAAATAGATGGCCCACCCAGGTCGCCGATCATGTTTTGTTCAAAATCATGTTAACACCTACTTAACTATTAATCTATGTTCGGTTGGACACAGGCCACAGCGATGTTGATTTTATGGAACATGTAAATATTAAAGTGCTGAAAACGTCATGTGAGAATATTATGCTTTAACCTAGAGTTAGTATTTAGTAATGTGAACTTAGCAACAGTGCCGGTCCTATTAAAATCTTCAGGTGGTGCGAGAAACCAAAAGTGGTGCCTTTCTACAAGCAGTTAGCAATTACATCATTTGTAATTGTAATAAAACTTTGTAAAATGAAAATGTGATGCGACTACGTTGGTCGAATATGGTTGACAAAATGTACGCAAATATTATAAACGTAAGGCATATTCGTTAAAGATTGACATCGATTGTTTTTACAGCTTGGCAATAATGATGACAATAAATTAACTTATCATGGTCAACATAGAGAAATGTCTTTACACATAATATGAAATTTTGAATTTAAAGATAACTACAAAATTGCCACACGAAAATGTCTCCGTTTCTTTCATTATGATGAAAGAAAGATTTCCATGGAAGTTCGTCGGCGACGAGTGCAAATCCTCCCAAATTTCGCCAAGACATTATTCGTCGAGGATTTGACGTCGACCTAGATCATAATGCGACTCGTAAATAATGTTTTGCTAAATTTAACCCAAATGGAGTGTTCGGGCGGAACTGGGAAAATGTCAGTGCCGGGTCTAGCCTTCCCATTTGTCTTGTTTAATCCAGACCGAGAGTAATATTATACAATATTGGTAATTTACGTGATATACGCGAGATGAGGAAATCCGCGTCGCTAATACAAACTGTCGTGGCGGATAACGAATGGCGCGAAAATCTACCTCCATCTTGCCACCGAATTAGACTATGAGAGAAAGCAGAGAATTGACGAATTCAAAGTAGACGCCATTAATTAAAAAAGCAAAATGGCTCCAGATTTAAACATCAATAAAGTGTAACAAAACGACGTGACATCCTAATTATTTAAATTGTTACAAAGACAATATCAGAAATAACATTGTTGGGATGTCGCGAAGACGTATTGTGTGTCCAATTAGTAGGGGCCACACCGCCGCTTCTAAAAATACTGAAAAACACTCCGTTACCATTTGTCACGCCGCGCCTTGTATTTATCAAGATACTGTTCCGCATCTATTGGTACAGGATGTGGAGACATTTTTGATTTGCAGAAAAAAGAATTACTTAAATAAATATTTTTAAGTACATTCATTTCACTCCATCAATATTTTTGTAATCACGATTTTTAGGTCTAATTAAGTAGTGGACGTGTAATATTTAAATCTCTATAATTTATATATACCATTCCTCCAAAACCGCTAAATATAGGTAATTTAGGTATTAATAGGCATTCCACCTCCCCACAGCAGTTGAGAAGAGTTGAAAATAGAAAAACACAATTTTATAAAATCTTGACAACAGATTTAATTCATAATTGGATGATATGGAAGGCAAGTGAAAATTCCACCCTGTACATACAACAGCCTTGGAAATAAACACTTTTAAAATTCCTATAAACAAGATTGTCGCGCGTGAGCCGTTGATTGATGTGCGCGCGCGCAGCTATTAGTGACGCTTTATGGGAAAAAACGGATAATATTGAATGTATGCTCAAAATGTGACTTTAATTATCACGCACACCATGTATATTTATAGTCAGTATTAGAGCGACTATTATGGAAGTATTTTTAGATCACTGTGTGCTTTTTTCAGCTTCTTTAATGTCACAAAATATGGACAGTCTTGTACCATTATGCGTTTTAATTTTAAAGTTACCAGTGGTTCACCAAATTTAGTTACTGTCTGATGCATAGATTCATCTAATATAAGTTTTGGATTTAAAAACAAAAAGAAAATATTTGGGAAAAAACACAAGTCTGTTTTGGTAAAACTTACAAACGGTAGGGCCGAGAACTTTATAATAGAAGTTTAGCTGATGTTGAAAACTTAAGTCAAAAAGGTTAAATTCCCATTCTAGGCAAACGAAGAAGTAACTACAGAAGCGGTGTTAAATATATCGTACAATTAACATGCGAACCATTATATCAGCGCGATTGTGGACAGGAACGCCGAGTGGGCGTCCCGGAGACTGATGGGATTAAATAATACACTTAATTTATTAAGACTTCGCAGATTAATTGTGTGCTAGGATTGCGTGCGCACAAAAGGGCATTAACATTGTAGAAAACTGATTAAACTACGTCACCTATAATTGCTAGTGTGGGATAGAGAATCTGAGTCCTAGATGAATATAAAATACCTGATGGGAATCACAAATTGCTTCTGCTGAATAATGCTAAAGCGTAAGAAGCGTTTGAGAAAAGACAGGGAGTTAAAATAATAGCAGAACCGATTTGCATGAAATTTGATGAGCAGGTGCTTTCGGATCCCAGAAAGGACATGGGATAATTTATAGCGGTAAATTGTACAGCTACTGTGTTTCTGCAGAAACGAAGTAGCAATATCTAATAACTACATAATTTGAGAAGTACTAACAAAACAACTAATAATGTACTTTACAAAACAAGCACTCCTAGTATTACACTTTGCATTGTAGAATGTAAAATACTCTGGCTGAAGCCGAGTGTAAATGTCAATTATATTGGATTTCATTGACCATAATAATAATTGTTGTCTTTTTCATAATAATTGTGTTTTTATTGATTTTCACAACGTTGTTGTTCTGCAACGCCTAATTTTAATTTTTGTTATAATTCATAGGTAGAGTGTGACTTTTGATACTTCCCATATTTTGTGTATCATCGAAAAAGTGCCTCTAGTGGCAAAAAGTGGTAACTAATTCGAAGCTTACAATAAATTCTAGCTAATTGTAATGTCGCCTATCAACTTCGGCCCTATGATGGTTCAATACAAGAGATTACAAAGGCATGGAATGGCAAACCGTGCATTCCTTTATAGTTGCCTATGTTCCACGTATATTGTGCATCCTATAATAGCCTTGCCGTCAGGGTACCAGGAACGCAACATGAAGAAGGACCTTTAATATCCTGTTGGTAAAAGTTGTCAAAAGATGAAACTCAGCACACAGATAGGAGAAAAATAAACGTATCATATTATCTGTCCCACATCTCGGGTATTTGTTGTCGCGTCTTATTATATTCGTTTGTTTGACGTATATTTTTCAACGCTGCTCAATATTTTTGGGCGGCTATTTTCGTCACAAAACCATCGCGTCAAAGAGTAGGTGATATGTGCAACGCAATTTTTGATATGGTTTCTAGTTACTCTTCTGTCCCGATCGATGTTATTTGTTGTTATATTTTTTAGTAAGTTCAATTACTTATAGGCTTGAGCTTTTGGGTTGGTGGTCCAATAATATTCGCTGGTTTTGACGGCGGAGGTCAGAGCATGATGTAAGAAATATATGGGATTTTACATAGGATCGCAATTTAATTTATTTATTGAAACTAATGCTATTTTGACTAATTGCCTACTTTATTTTGGCAATGATGTTGCTGTGAATGTTACAATGTATATCCGAAGTGAGCAGTTGTAATTACCTTTTAAGACAACAGAGTAGCTAGTAAGTAGTGAGTTATAAATGTTAATTTTATAGAAGCAATAAAAGTTTGTTACTGTAAGTTCTAACAGTGGATGGATAATAATATACAGTGTGAAATTTCATAGCCTTGTAGGCTGTAGCGCATTAATCTTAAGAACTTGATTTACATAGCGGTTCATTTATGAGGGTTAGGTATAGTAAAATTTTACTGACAGATTACTGTTTATAAGTGAGAAAGTATTTGAAGACTATGATACTTTAGTTAACACTTTCTGAAGTTTTTGATATTTGAATTTTTCGATCGATCGCGGACGCTTGCCGCGAGAATCGGAAAAGCGCTATTATAAGATACGTGATCCTATCTAAAGCGCTAAAGAATAAACTTCAGTTAAAAAACCTTAGAATTCCTTCGGGTGTTTATAAATAGGTACAGCTGAGTCTCGACGTAAGCTCTTAGACTGCTACTGGTAAGTTATATGGTTCTTAAGTCAATGAGTAGTAGATTATAATAATAATTAAAGTTGCACTAATAGTTTAGAAATCAATTAACCCTCTACCAACGTGTATACGTTGGTAGAGGGTTAATTGATTTCTATTTGGTATGTAAGCCCTTAGGATCAATATAGACTACAACGCGTCGCGTAGATGCATTTTTTTAATTTGTACTGAATTGACATATTTCAATAATTGCGCGAGACGTCTTGCAAATAGAAATGCATCTACGCGTCGAGTTGCGGTCTGAATTGAC
>DWTA01000272.1:0-11822 GCA_018236805.1 Plebejus anna | reverse complement strand
TTATATTATTAACAGTGTTTTACAACTTAACATTTGGTGTATAAAATTTTTCCCCCCACCACTTTTAGGGGGGGTAAGATTTTGTATCAAGTGATGAAGTAGAAATACTTTAAATGGCAAAACAATATTTGCCGGGACAGCAAATATTGTTTTGCCATTTGCCAACATAAATAAAAACTTTAAGTAAATAATATATACAATATAATAATATACAATTTTTAGTAGTCAAAAACTTTTTTACAGATAATTTAAAACTTTATGATTTCAAATATAGCTTATAATATCAATACTGATACTGCAACGAATAACAATTATATTATCGTCCTCAGTACTTCACTATCGAGTGGCCTCATGCCGCATGCGGTTATTGTTTACGACGATAAGGTGTCCGGATAACCCTGTGTTGGTTGGGTAACCTAATTAATATTCAAGGCTATCTTCGAACCCCCCACAGGCATTTTAACGCATTGATTGATACCTGAACTTGGAGGTTTTTGTATTCTGACCGGCTGTACTCATATTATGTAGATACAGATAGGAGATATTTAACGATTGTTTAACTTTAATTTAAAAAAGAGGTAGATATAAAATGTATGGAGTTTATGACAAAAATTTTATTACATTAAAGTCGTCGTTAAATTACTCTCAGTCTACGAATAATAAAAATTTCTAGCTTTCAGCGGTGCGGGGTGCCGTTATAGACGTACAAAATTAAGGACTTATAGTGCTCCCAAAGTGATAATGCGCTATATAATACTTCCCGAGCGACGGTACACGATATTGCATTTTCTAATTGCATTGCGTTTAAGATACATGTATTAGTCAAAGTTTGTCGTGATATTCCTGTAGCTTTTGAAACACGGTCGGTTATTCACGGTCACTCAATAATTAATAATGTGCACATTATTAATTTTGGAGTACTTGCAGTAGGTAATTCTAAATGAGTAATGACCTTACGCTACTTGATATATCAGACAAAAACTATATAATATTTATTATACATTGTTTTTGTAAAATGTAAAGTCGTTTATTCAATTTATTTTTATCTTAAATAGCAATATTATAATAATATTCTTCTATTTGCCGCTCATGGACGACGCACTAAAATCAAGTTATTCGTCAATACATTGAAACGAAGTGGTACGACTTCATATAATACGACAAAATATTATCAATATTGCGGTAGGGGAAACCAGCTTTGATTCATTGTAGGTGTGAAAAGCCGAAGCGACACAACTTTTTAGAGATATTTTTAGAAAAGTTACAATTGAATTTAAGCCATGTAAACAAGATATAAAGTTTATATTTGCTTGCAGCTACTTACTGTGGCCACATGAGTAATGTAGAGACTACAGACTACAAGCCAAACAAGTTGTTCTCATAGACAGATTATAATATTTAAAAGTAAAACTAGAAAATAAATCTAACAATAAAGTATAAAATAGTGCAATTAATTTCACCAATTGCATATTAGCTTTTATCGCGGGCTTAGAGCGCGGCGGCCGGGGACCGAATCAAGAAATTCCGTATCGAACGACAAAAACCTAACACGAGGTGTGTTAGGTTTTTTTTGTGCGTCTTCGGTGCGGTATTGGCTTCGGCATGGTGTTAGTTGCAGAAGTTAATAAAAAATGCTATACGCAATAGCTTTACCGCGGCAGTCCCCGAATGCCACACGTATCTCTTTCTATTTTCTTTTAAATTCCAATGATAAAAATATAATAATATTTTGCCGACGATTGACGAATCACTGATAACTGATAAGGTTACACGCAATGTTTACACTTAAATAAGTACGTCTATCTGTCGCATTTTGTTGCGATAACTTACACCTAAGTACGTGATATTCGACTGTTATGTTTTTTTTCGTTGGATAAAACACTAATTTTATTTTATGCCTAAAGATTCTCGAAGATATTTTATTCCTGAGGTTGTGACTCTGTTATAATAGGTAAACAATAGGGTTTCTTTGCCCATAGTAATATTTAAACAGAGGGCATATCAAAAGAAGTATGGCCGTAGATTTCGTTAATTTTTTCTCGAATTTCCAACACGAGGATGTCTTCAATAAGGATTTTAACTTTTAAGTGCACTAAACATTTTACTTCGTTGAAAAGTAACTTATATACGTCTCAAAAATGATGTACAAGACGTAACTGTTCAAATCCGTGGCTGTATCTACTTTGTAAATCATAAATGTATAATTTGTGCGTCGCAACTTTTCGTAGAGGCGGAGGAATGCGATAACAGTTCGTGATAATGATGTCATTACCCTCCACGTGGACGCAGATAGCTGCAAGATAAGCCACAACAGCTTCCAATCATCGCCATTTTAACTGACTTCGGAAATAAGGATATTATTAGTTGACCCGGAAATTTTTGTTATCGTTTATAGATGGATGTTTGTTACTAAAAGTATTGTAATTTTTTTTTCAACTGGATGGATAAATGTTTGTTAGTAAAGTAGTTAGTAAAATTGTTCTATCTATGGTTACAACAACTAGCTCAAAATTTCGATTCAATCAAATATTATTATGAAACACAATAATACATACAATATTATTGTTATCATTATGTCAATGTAATTACGCTACGTCAACGAGCGGCCTACAACGCGAAACAATTAAGAAAACTCTCATTGAAGGATTTCGTAATTACATAATTGTAAACATTGTAAAAATAAATTCGTACGTCACCAAAGTTATTCAGTCAGTCAGACCCAGCTGTGATGTCATCACTTCGAACTTTTACTCGTTTCTTTTTGGAGTAGCTTGTTAAAAACTCTAAGAATATATATATATAGCCATTCATAATTCTTTTGATGAATTGTTTCCATTAATTGAAAACCGTAATAAACTAATTTCTATATTTATATTACCGAATTCTGTTCGTAGCGGTCTTTGACCTCTGTAAAAAAATGATATATTTTGTATTAAGTACTTGATAATGTTTCTTGTCGAAGAACAATATCGTATTTTGCATAACAGCATACAGTGCGAGCATTTTTCATAAAGGTCAATGACCTCTGGTGCCACTTTAGATTAGTTTGACTAAAAGAAAATATAGGAAATCCTTTTAATGAACCAGATCATTCACAAGCAAATAAGTAGGCTGAAATAAAATATATTATTATGCTTGATGAAATTTTCCTACATTTTTCTCTTATTATTACTTTAAAGTGTAAACAAAATAATAAATCTGCAGATTCTCTATATTTTATAAGTGTTTGTGTTTATAATAAAACATTATCTCATAGTTCATCTCCTAAAGTTCCACGCAGTCACGTAACAATATGTTGTACCCATTAAGGTTGTAACCAAAGGATTTTACAAATCCAGAATAACAATCAGAGAAAAACTGTATTTACGTAACCCTCGTGTCTGTGTTTAAAATCTGCCAAGAACATTTACAAGAAAATGTACTTAGCGTACTGATTATGTGATCGGTATGACGCAGGTCCAAACACAAGATAGAGTTACTGTTTCACTTACAATTTAGTTTTCTTTATTTCTATGTATAGAAAATAATTTGGGAATAATATTATTTTTACGGTTTATTTGTTGATATCAAACTCTTAAATAATAATACTGAATTAAATTTTGCCTAAACCATTTATGAATTGGCTAATAATTAATTAATTATGTTGCCACTCCAAACGGTAACATACTTTGAAAATGTACTCCTGACCCATAAAAATATAGACTTACCTAAATATTCCTTGATCCACTTCTTTTTGGGTGGCCTCGCTATTCTTGTCGATTTGCTGACTTCTTCACTAGGAACTTTGTCATTTTCTGAGGCGTCCTTCTCTACATCGATCTCTTTGGCCATATCGACATCTTTGGCCGTCGACGGCAGGGCTTCAGCTCGTGGGAAGGGAGTGCCGTTTGTGACTCCGGCCTGCGTGTGGAACTGTTTGTAGGCCCTCAGCGTGATCGGGATCGGCTGGATGACGCTCCCGAAGTCTGTTTCCCTGGTATTTATCGATATGGTGTGAAGCGTCTCGCCGTAGAAGGCGTCCCCGGGCGCGCCCATCTCTCCGAAGTACTGCGCTCCGCTGCGAGGATTTCGATAATTCGCAATCGGGAAATTAGATTTGGCGGCTTCCATAAGTATTTCCATCCTTTCAATCAATGCTAACTCACACTTCTAGTTAGCATTTTTGTATACTGTGTAGTGTCCGTTAACTCACTACGATGTAGCATTATTCACTGATTTGTAGATTGATTTTAACTTGCCTGTAATATTTTTTTCGTTAGCTGGGTGTGCGTTTGCGACGTTACGAAATACGTAGAGTATCTAGTAAAGCAACCGGCGATTTTCATTACTTATTAAAGTTAAGTTTAAAGTTAACTCTGTTCTCTATAACTAGAACTTGAGTTCTGACGTTAGTAACAGTATTCTAGTTTTACAAAAACAGCTAATGAATAGGTAATTGCGTATTGACTACGGTCTCTCATAGTGAAATTATAGACTCTAGTCTCTACGAAAATGTTCTACCAATATTTAGCATATCGAATTTCATGTACACCACACTGATACGATTATGTAATGAAATTAAATTAGGAAAGCCTTATTAGTCGACCTACCTATGTCTACTTGTGAAGACAACGTCTTTGTCAACAAAATAGCGCCATTTTGATTTAGATAATGTATTTGCTCTTAGGTTTTATTAGTTTCTTGTTATCTATAATTATTATCATAATATTAGCATACTAACATAAAAGTTGCTAATATCGCAGTACGTATTGGTAACTATTAGCTAGAGTACTCGCAATTAAAAGTTTATAAGTATTATCTCGACTCTCGACTTTGATAATTGAAGAGATTGCCTACGTTGAAGATTAAAGAACTGAACAGGTGGATATAAAGGACACACTACCAAGTCTGGCTAAAGTAAACTAAACAGCTGCTAAGTAGCAAACAGCAGAATGAATGTGTTTGTAGAGTATGGGATTACACGCTCAAATGGAGAAAATCGAGCTTAAAAACGTAAGGTGTCATAAAATCGATAGAGCACGCGGCCAGTGCGAATATACTATGTAGAATGTAGTAGTCTGAAGCATCGTAAAACACTGCCAAGTTTCGTGAGCGAGATAGTATGCGAACGCCGACTGCCGAGCTGATACAAGTGCGAAGGCCAGCGGCACCGATATCGCCCGAATGCGCTCAACAAGTGAAGAGGGGAGGACGCAAAAGCATAACATGCACGGTGGCACGATCGCCAGGCACGTGCACTCCCCCCCTCTTGCCTCTCACCACCCGCCGACCCCGCACCGGCCCTCCCCCGCCGCGCCCCGGTCAATGCGTAATCACAACGAGTCGCGCCGAGCTCCACTGCACCGCCCCGATGAACTTACATCTCTCGTGTTCTGCTGCCTTAGTACTGTAGTTCGTCTGGACAGTTCGCCTTGACAGTCAACGCTCGAAAAACAATTAACACCGCGTAATCAACATATCAACAAATAACAGAATAGCTATTTTGCTATAATTGCTATGCTATGTAACCATTGGAGGAGTTAAGTTTTGTAAACCGCTCTATGTGTAGTACGCGGCTTTCGATAGAGCTATCTCTACCACCTTTGATACATTAAATAATAGTTAATTAGTATTAGCTATCGATCAAAACATAACATAACTACATACTCACACTAAAATTACCGTAATAATTATTATACTTAGTAGAACTACGTACTAACTGCGGAATATGGTGAAATACAATTATATTTTACTCAATTTGTAACACAGAATAGTGAAATGAAATTAGTGCTCCACAAACCACTGTACATGGTATGACTGATAACAAAATGGAAAAACCAAAACCAAAATGAGTGAATTTAAAACAACAAAATAACAAATATGTTCTGATTCAATGACCATCCAATAGTGGTATTCGATATCTAAAGTCATATTATAGTATGACTAAATACAGTTTACTAACTGAATTTCGATAAAGTATAAACATTAAACATAGATAATAATCACATAATAATATAGAAAAATATAAAAACTAAGAACAAATGTTCAGACTTGTTATGTTGAGACTATAGGTAGAAGCATAGAGATTAGAGATAAAACTGGTGTTTTTATTAGAAAAACCTGTCTTTTTCCATACTCCAATCACTTTAATTGCTCTTTTTCTATAAATTCCGATTTCCAATATATTAATACAATGAATGTAGCTGTGAGTTTAAAGAATTACATAATACGTAAACATACACACGTGTCCAAGCAGACTCTTATGTAACTCTCTCGTATGTATTGACCGCACTTTCCTACCGAGTTATTATGTATACTTATTGTTATATTGTTTCTAGTAACTGACTGTACGACTCTTTGTCTCACTGTGATATTTTTATAAAAATAAAACGGGAAAATTCGGTGCTACAGGTTACCACCCACCAACAATCACAACGACAACGACCTTCTTAAAGTAAAAAAAAGTTTCACCAAAAGTTAAAGTCACTTTGTAATTTTTCAGTGATCAAATAATATTTTTTGCACATCGTAATATAACCAACACAATTATTTTATAAGAAAACCGATTGTTGTAATATTCCTCAACAAAGCATTAAGTAAACTTGTTTAGTAGAACTTGTTGTTAGAAATTTTTCAAGATATCATAAAAACCCCGTTTTAAAATAGTGCCAAAATAATTATATTATTGTGTTTTGTTTTTCATAACATTGTCACACCTATTGTCCTTAAAAATAGGTAATGGCATATTGCAAACGTAGAACTATGAACAGCTGTAATAAAGTCGCGTAGGTAGCAGTTATAGTGGTGGTGTATCACACTATGTTGTATTAGTAGTAAGTATAAGTAACACACTAACACAACATAGTGTGATATTACGGGCATTAGTCCTACTACAAGTCATAATGTAATCAACAATGTAAACTTAAAACAAACGAACAATATATTTTCTGAGTCACTTGTTCTAGAACACGCATTGAAATCAACGATACTACGAGCTGCTAGAATAGTTTTATACAGGGCACTTATTTTCACAATTTACTACAGTAAAATGCAATAAAAAATAATGAGTGACTTTGAAGTTTTGATATTCTTATGTTTAATTTTGATCATACTGTAGAAAAAAATGGTGTTTAAGACATTTCCAATACTATGGACTTATTAGTCACCATCTCAACTTAGTCTGTGACCTAGTCCTGAATATTTGCAATAATTATGATTATTATTATGTCTACTGAAAATATCCTCAAATTGTATGCCTTTTCTCGAGAATGGCAAATTTTGCTGACGTAAGTTGTTTTCAATTTCTTAATAATTAATATTATGTCTGGTCTCTGATATTATCGTTAACAGTAACCAATAATTTTATGATTTGATATTTTGATTTCTTATCTATCCCTACGAATGTAGCTCTATAATTCTCTACATCTCATATTTATTTGATTTGTAACGTTATTATTATAGAGGTATATTGTAACCTTTATAATAAAGTAATCAAATGTAGCTCAGCTACCTCTGCATAATTAATCACCAATTATTATTTGAGTAATAAGTATAATAAACACAAATTACAATTGCTACAGATACGTTATTATATGTGTTATGTTTTAAAATTTAAGCAAAATAAAATAATAAGCACAGATAGGTAGCCAATAATGTTAGCGATACAGATTTGCATACGATTTTCTGGGTTTATCTTATTTGATTTGACCAACAGGCATAAACAACGCTATATTATATGACGCTATTCGCTTAAATATTGACGTGTCAAGTTGATGCTAGAAGTGTACCCAGTACCATCCAACTCTAGTAAAAGGCCTGTATTCACTTTAATTATTAGCGCAATTGCAAGTGATTAGTAATCAGGAGAAAGCATTAGTGTGGACACCGACTGATTAGTGCAAGTTCTTTATTTTCTCCATATCACTAATCACCTGCACCTATCACATGCACTCGCACTTATCAAGGTGAATACAGGCCCAAAGAGATTTTAAGAAAAATTACACTATCAACACGGTATTTTATTCTACATGTCTTGGCGTTACTGTACAAAAAACTTGTTAATATTTTATATTATTTCGATATTTTGTGAGCATCTACATAATTATTATAAATAGCTCAGCAGATAAATATTTAATTCACGGCGTAATTCGTGAACGCTTCTGTTGCTACGGAATCGCTACGCTAATGCTACGCATTGTAATACTGTGGCTACGCCGTATAATATCATCATAAAAAATAAAAATATATAATTACGGCGCATAATGTACTATGAAATGTATATTTTTACATCTCGAATATAAAGTGTAACTTGGTATCGCAATAATAAAATTCCTGACGCTGTAAAAATATCGAGGAGTAGTGCACACTCAGCTCCTTGTTGTACCAATAATGGATCACCGATCACATGATCATCGGTCGAATGTTAATTCTCAATTGATAAATTGCGAAATCAATTAAATAACCTTCAAACATTATTGCGTAAAAATAACAAAATACATTCAGAATGTTGTTCGATGCCTTATATTATTATTGAGTAGCGCGAAAATCGTTGATTGGTTGGTGTTTTTATCTTTTGTTTATTTATAACGAGTCCATTGAATTGAAAATGTTATCTAGATTGTCTTAGCGTTATAATACTAATAACGACAGAAATAATAAAAGAAATACACCTAAATATCAAACGTAAACACGGCTTTCAATATGCTAAATATTCTGGTTTATTGGGGCAAAAAATATGTTACAGAACTATTAAAATGACCGAGGGTCGTAAGTTTTTACAATAGCTTCTAGCGAATTCTAACAAAAAAGTTGTTACCTTTGTCATCGACTAATTGATAGCTATGCAAAATTTGATTGTCGGGTCTTTTGTTTAGACTTTAGCCAGTTATCGCGAGTCATTAGGGCAGCTCGGGGACGGGGAGGCGGCTGGAGATAAGAGAGGGAAGACGGCCCGGCAGGCGGCGGCGGAGGAGCGACTAGCGAGCCACTCGCTAATTGTCGGCTGCAGCGGGCGCGCACGTGGGCCGCGCCGCGCAGGTGCTGCCGACCTCCTATTATCTCGTCTCGCCGGCCGAGGTCGTCATGATAACGGAGGCTATTTTCGACTGCTACCGGATACTCTACGGTCGGGACGGTCGCGAACGCACCCGCGGCTGGCTTCCGGCTCCCCTAGAAGGCGGCGACCCGAGGACGAATCGGAGTCGTCGCACGTCACTCTATCGAACGGTCACTCTGGCGGAGGGCGAAAACGACCGGCGACGGGGCACTCCACGCTACGACTGAGCGATCGGCGAGGACGGAGTGCCGACGTATGACACGTCTCGGAGGGAGGAGGCGGGAGGCGCGCGACCTCCGCGGCCCCGGCCCGTACCCCGCGCCGGTGAAACGGCCGCCCGACGAAATCCGCGGAAAGGCGAGGGGGGGAGGACGCACGCGGTTGAGCGCAACACGCGCTGCACCGTCTCGGCTTTACATAACGCTGCACGGCCGCGCCGGCCGCTCGCGACACTATTGAGGTCGCGCCGAGCCGCTGAACACCTCCAGAATTTAAAGAGCTGCGTAGTTTCGAATGTCGAAACGGCAGCATTCGCACGATGACGTGTCCGAGCTCTCGGTCGGCCGGCGCTTCGCCAGCCGAGTCACTGAACCTCGACGCTCGCTGGCGAATAAGGTGAATGAAACATTGCAATCGAATCATGCGGCGCTAGCGACGCGCGACGCTCCTGACGTAGGCGTGCTATTTGTCGGCGTAGTTTTGCTTTCTAATTAGAAACTACCGAAAAGTATTCTGCTAAACTACATGAGACCATTCGTAACGTAGGTACTCTTAACACTGCTCGGTTTCTACACCAAAGTGTACATACAACTATCAGAGAAGTTGATTCCTAAGCAGATGGCGGAATCCTAGGAATGAATGGATGGAATGAGTAATGACGTAGGTCTGTCAACTGCCTAGGAATCAATTTCCTCAATGGTACATACTTACACAGCGACGTCGTGAGTGGCGACTCGTGTCGATAACATTTGTTTATTATTGCGGCTAGCCTTTATCCTAAAACCAGATTTCAGACAAATAAGATACATAACTATAACTACAAAATAATATTAACTCCACTTTACATTTTATGAAAACGCTACAAATTACAATAACACTGAAACACATTAAACAACTTTACTGATGCTGTGTTAATCACAAAATATCGAATCCAGCTATGTATATCTCAAGTTCGATAGATCCTTCAGAGAAAAACAAAAAATATACATTAAAACTGAAATTACACCAGAGTTTTAGAATAGACAGTACCTTAGATAGAGTAGTAGTATACCAAAATATAATATCATACGGAACGAGAGCTTCCATCAACTTATATGAGAGCTAGCCGGGGGAGCATATGATTCCAAAATCCCTGGTTCCTGTTCTCAACATTTTCTGAACATAAATCAATAAAATATTATATGACATTGTGGTGCATAAAACATAAATTTAATTCCCAATGCATACCAGTCTCTACTAAAATTACTGCAAAATGTTATTTTCTTCTTATGGTTTTCCGAGTTACTTTGAAGTTTGAACTACCTTATGGGCATCTTATGGGTAAATTCATGTTGATAATATAATTTATTATTCTTGTTTTTTATTAGGTAGGTACATTATAACCTAGTAATCACTAAGTCTGAGTTTGAGAAACACAACATCCACGTGTATCAAGACGACAAATATTATGATATTTCGAGCTTACTAGATCTAAGCCTAGCTGGTTACTTGTTTGTTAAACAGTTAGCTATATTATAAAATTTATATTAGAAATCTATATTAGTACATTTTCTATCTTTAACTCTGATAAAAACGTGTACTTTTATAACCGGGAGGAAGAAATGTGAGAAAGAAAAATGTCCACTGGCGTTGCAGGAGCGGCCCAGGCGGAGGGGGGCGCATGCGCGCGGCGTGACCTTGGCGGTGCAGCGTGCAGCCCGGGCCGCAAACACTCTGCGGTCCCCCCGCGCCCCCCTGTGGCTCCCTGCGGGCCCCCGCGGCCCCCCGCGACCCGCCACCTGCCCAGCGCTCGTCTAACAGGTTACATCTGACCTAGCTGCATCTCACTTCTTCCCTCTCTGTACGACTAGATTCTTAGTGTTAGCATTCCGTTTCCTCCAACAAATGCCCACTTTTTAAGACCTTATTTCTATAGCTTGTATAAATCAAAGGATATAGTGCCGGGCTGCCGGAGTGCCGGCACCCACATGGTCCATCACAGCTTACTTCCGTTTTTCCGGCATCATAGGACTGGATATATTTTCTATAATATTCAGCAAAGTCCAAAATAATCAAATGGAAGAAAACAGTACTTAACTTTTTTCTTCCTCTTTTGCACGACCAACATTTTAACTTAAGCAAATCTAATATCATGGGCAGTTCGCTTTCAGCCACCGACTCTACAAACTATTCCTGCATTTTCACTAATATTTTATTGGACTATTAAAATGTTATGTTAGCACCTGACCACAGCCATTCTACATCGTTTTATATTATGACTAAATGTGAGGGTGTCTCCGAGACACGGAGACACCCTCACATTTATAAAACGATGTAGAATGGCTGTGGTCAGGTGCTAACATAGTCTCCATTAACTCACTAGGTAAGTATTTTTGTTTTCCTCGCTCTTACTAAGACTCGAATCATTTTAGATAAGCCGAGTACACAGCCTTCGACTCTACATAAAACCAGTGTAGCGCCTACAACGCATTTAGATATTTTTTCCCCTCATATGAACTTTACGCCAACGGCATAAGAACCATTTGACGGCATTTTGTTCACAATTTACAACGTAGTACAACGTGTAAGC
>DWTA01000271.1:0-11840 GCA_018236805.1 Plebejus anna | reverse complement strand
GCATGGTTCGATAGTACTACTATAGGTAAATCGTTCTGCTGCGGGAAAACAACCATTAAAATTTCACGTTGTAGAATATTTGGTTAGGTACATATATTATTTTACAGACTATTATATTGTGTTATTGATATTTGTGAGACTGTTTTTTAAACAAGGCATTAACTAAAATTGATACCTAACTTTAAACTTTTCGCAATTGTAAACTGTCAGATTAGCTCTTAAATATATTTTTTCCGAATAATTATTTTATTTTATAAATTATTTTGCATTGTAAAACGTTCACAAAAGAATTAGAGATGTGTAACTTTGCAGTAAAATGCATAATATAAATAATGAACATATGCGGATTTTATTTTAATAACGATGAATTTTTCAGGAGGGTATATCTATTCTAGTCAAATGCGAAGAAGCAGCTACACTTTTGGAGCAAAAAATTATGGAATATCGTCAAGAAACTGAAATTCAAGCACTGATTAAAGAATTAGTTGTAATTAAAACAAGAATTACAAAACTTTTGTTACAAGCTAGACAAGGAATCGCAGTTATTCAGGTAAATTTTTAATTTTTTAATATACAGGTTATAACAAGTATAATATAATAATTTATTATTTCAGCAAAAGTACCAATTCTAATACTGTCTCATTATATGTTTTAAATCGTATATACTATGTTTTTAATTACAGGAGGCCAAATTAGATATGGAAAAGCAAAAAGAACAAATTGAAAAAGAGACACAGAAAGTTGCCAAATTAGATCAATGGCTCGAAACTATTAATAATGATCTAAATGAAACTGCAAATCAATCGAACGCATTAACAGAAGATGATATTGTAAAGTATATGACAATATATGAACGGTACTTAATAGAATACAATGAATATGAAATCATATTAAAATCAATTACTGTGATAAACTGTGATGATTCTAGTCAGTTAGAAAAGAAGTTAATCATGACAAGAGATACATTAGAAGAAACGAAGAATCTAGTCATTTCAGAATTAGAAAGGCTAAAACAACTATTGACACAGATAAAATCAGGAACTGAAACCATTGAAGAAGAGCTATCGCAAACCGATCGTACTATTGACTCTACGTCTATGCCTGAAGAAATAGTTTCACCAAGAGAAATAGAAAAGGTTTCCGAAGAAATAAAACCTGACCAAGAAACAACTACAAAAGAAAAAGAGGAGAAAGAAATCTCACAGCCTCATATAATAATAGAAAAAACAACTAGTCATAATTTACAAACAGCTAATATTGAAACACAGACCGGAAAAAGTCTCGCCACTGACTCAATTTCTATTGCTGATAAATCTATTATGTGTCAGCCAAATGTGGTTGATACTCAGAATGTCGCAACATCTTGTATTCCACTGCAAGACGTAGAAATACAAACAAGTGAAAATTCACAAAATAAGCATACAAATTTGTTGGAAAATTTACAAATCCGTCAAACAAATACAGAAAACGAACAAACAATTGAAATTTCTAGCAAATCGATTCCTACCAGAAGCCAAATTCTTGATGAAAATACGGTTGTTGTAAATGCTGACTATAAAGATGGTGATAACTACAAAACATCTCAACTTGACATTTCTCATACTATACCTCAATCTTTTGAAACAATAATGGTAGAACCAGATGAAACTACTACAGAAGTTATGGTAGACGCTGATGGCACCAAAAGAATAATTGTCAAAAAAATAAAGAGATCTATGATAACTAGGCAACATTTAGTTTATTCTCAAAATGAACCAATTTTCCTTGACACTCAAAATCCTAGTCAGCAATTTTCACAAATAACTTTAGCGAGCGATAAAGGTATAGTATCAGATGCAGATGCTAATTCCAAACAAATTCAATATGAATCGTATGGGAGCCATATTATTTCCGGTGTGCCTGACAGCGAGGTGATTATTCAAGAAGTTACATCTAAACCAGATACAATAATTTCTTTAGAAAAAGATCTGAAACCTGATGAAATATTTAAAATAGCAGAAGGCCAAATGCAACCAGTTATTGAAACTTCCTCTTCAAGTGTTACAGCTGTAGTGCAACAAGTAACTAAGAGAATTGTTAAAACAAAGAGAAGAATTATTCGACGTGTTATAATTGTTGACGGAAAAGAGCAAGTAACTGAAGAAATTGTTGAAGAACCCGATGACATCGAAATAACAGAAGAACAAATACCTCGTGTATCTATTACTGTAAGAGATGATAAAACAAAAGAAGATTTGGAATCAACACACAATGATGATAATAGCCCTAAAATCCTATCAGTGACCACACCGAAAGTTGAAACATTACATAGTACAGACAATGAAAGAAAATTGAGCACGATAATCCAGCAACAAGAAAATATTGTTCATGACAGTCAGAAAACCGAACTAAATTCAGAAAAAAAATCTACTGTCATAGAAAGCCAGTTTGATGCAGATATGGTAATCACACCAAAAGAGGTAGCACCAACTGAAATTATAAGAAGTATACACGACAGAGAGAGCTCTCATTTGGATGAACACTCAAAACATACGATTGAAAATTTGTCTAGCTTCGATAATGGAACAAATAATCAAGCAAATGTTGTGTCATCAAAAAGACAAGTTATAAGACAAGTCAAAATTAGTGATGGGAAAGAACATGTGACTGAAGAAATCATAGATCAACCAAGTTCTACAGAAATATTAGAAGTACCAATGTTAGCTTTGGAAGGTAAATCTGAAATTGATCATAAGAAACTGCCACTGGCTTCAACAGTGCAATTCCAAGTATCTACTGAATACCAAAGACAAAGTTTACCAGAGTCTTTAAGTAAAACTTCAAATGTTACGGATATTGTGGATAATTTCCTAGCTTCAGAAAGAGCAGTAGGGAACAGTGATAATAAATCTCCAAAAGAAATATCAGGTTTTGATTTAACGTCAAACCTAGATAGAAAACAAGTAGAATTTATCGGTGCTGATACAACTCATATTCAACAAATGACAAGAACAATATCACGAACGAGGAAGCGAATAATACAACATATTAACATAGTGGATGGTAAGGAACATATCACTGAAGAAGTGATCGAAGAACCTGAAGAAATTGAAGTGATAAAAGAAGATCCAGTAATAACGCAATCGACTGCCAGCCAATTCAGTACAGATGATTATCAAGGAAAACGCTTAAAAGTTATACGACAGATAAAAGTAGTAGATGGCAAAGAACACGTCACGGAAAAAATTATAGACGAAACAGGGGATGAACCTGTGATTCTCGCAAGTGTTGATGAAACGATCGAAGAAACGGAAAACACAGAGCGACCAATATATACAGATGAAACAGACTCTCCTAAAATTAAAATTGCAGATGAATATACTGTTCAAGGTTCCGAAACTTTACCTGTCGTACTAAGCCACTTTGAAAAATCTAATGTACAATTAATGGACACAAATATTCTTACTAGTCAAAAAGTTACGAGAAAAATTACAACAACAAGAAGACGTATTGTGAAACATATAACTATTGTTGATGGAAAAGAACATGTAACTGAGGAAGTTATTGAAGAACCAGACAGTGTAGAAATCGTTGAAATACCATCTGAAACAGAAAATTTAAAAGTAAAACGAGTAAGAGTCGTACGCCAAGTTGAAATAATTGATGGTAAAGAGCAAGTGACAGAAAAAGTCGTTGAGGAATCTGATGACGATGAAAGTCCATATCAAGTATCTATTCATTCAATTGAGAACGTCGAGAAAGATATCACAAGTGTAGATCCTACTAAGAATGATAACATTTTTACAAATAAACAAATAACTCATACCGTTGAAACAAAAGACAATATTAAAGCCACAGAAGAATTGACATCAAAGGTAGGTGATGTGGATATAAAAGAAGCAACAGTAATTTCTGATATGAGTATGTCGGATTGTATTAAAAAAACGAATGTTGATTCTAACGTTGATAATAGAGACAATGTTGCTTATCCAGAAGAAAATGAATCAAATTCAAGTACGGTGTTATCTAAGACCTCAACTAAGAAAGATAAACGCTCTAAAAAAGCCAAGAGAACTGTAGAAAAACGCGAAGAATTTACTGACTCCAATATAGCTAAAACCGTCTCTAAGGATATTATTATTGATGATACCAAAAAACCAGATATTTTGCTAGAAGTAGAACCAACTAATATTATAACAGAAAGTAATGAAATGCAAGAAAAACCAAAAGACATGACAACAATGAAATTACCTGAATTACATGCTGACAAATTGCAAGAATCTGTTGTTTCTACAAAACCTGTAATAGCATCTGATGTATTTACAATAGAAAACAAAACAGAAGATCCTAAAATAAATAAATCAGAAACGAAAGTTGAAAAAGAAGATAATAATATTATTTTAAGTTTTATTGATAACGAAAAGGCGCATTCTGAAACTTTAATACTTCAGTCACCCTCAAAACCTATTCCTAAGAAAAAACACACACAGTCGGAAATAAAGCTGACCATTCAAACAAAGGAAGGTAAACCAGAACATAATTCAGACAAAATCGAACAGCTTGTAAAACCTGAGACAACAATCGATGATTCTGTATGTACTGAAGCAGAAAAATTAAATGTCATAAACACAACTCCTAAAGTATCCGGCAGCATTTCAGCTTTGATAAGCCCTCACAGTGAAAAATCACATGAGCAAGAGACTGAAAACAAAGAATTATCCAAATACGAGGAAGATTTTAATAATGTTAATAAAGATATTGTAGAAAATGTACCTAGTACTGAAGGAGAAAAATTGAATGTCATTAACACATCTCCAGAAGTATCCGGCATCATTTCAGCTTTGATAAGCCCTCACAGTGAAAAATCACATGAGAAAGAAACTGAAAACAAAGAATTATCAAAACACGAGGAAGATTTAAATTATGTTAATAAAGATATTGTGGAAAATATACCTAGTACTGAAGCAGAAAAATTGAATGTCATTAACAGATCTTCTGAAGTATTCGGCAACATTACTGCTTTGATAAGCCCTCACAGTGAAAAATCACATGAGCAAGAGACTGAAAACAAAGAATTATCCAAATACGAGGAAGATTTTAATAATGTTAATAAAGATATTGTAGAAAATGTACCTAGTACTGAAGGAGAAAAATTGAATGTCATTAACACATCTCCAGAAGTATCCGGCATCATTTCAGCTTTGATAAGCCCTCACAGTGAAAAATCACATGAGAAAGAGACTGAAAACAAAGAATTATCAAAACACGAGGAAGATTTAAATAATGTTAATAAAGATATTGTGGAAAATGTACCTAGTACTGAAGCAGAAAAATTGAATATCATTAACACATCTCCAGAAGTATCCGGCAACATTTCAGCTTTGATAAGCCCTCACAGTGAAAAATCACATGACCAAGAGACTGAAAACATAGAATTATCCAAACACGAGGAAGATTTAAATAATGTTAATAAAGATATTGTAGAAAATGTACCTAGTACAAATGAACCTGAAAACGAAATAACCAATTCAGATCAGAAAATTCTTTCAGAAATGGATAAAACTTTACATGTCACAGGCACATCTGACTTAGCATTGAAGACTGACATTACAGAAAATATTGAACGTGATGTATTTAGAAAAACGGCGAATATTGCTCCAAATTTAAAACAAGATACACAAACGCTTTTAGAAATGGAAAGGCAAAATACAAATCCTCAGTATACGTCAGAAAAATTAAACGACAGTGTTATGAAATGCCAAACTGTTGACATTTCTATTTCGCTAGCGAAAGCTAATAAAAATGTAGAACCAAAGGTCCAAGTAGATTTAAAGACCGAAGACTTTGGAGATCAAAAGCCCGTCATAGTAAAAAAAGACATACATATTGATCTTCCTCTTAGTATTAAAGTGTCAGAAACTAAATCTGAGAGTGATAATTTAACAAAAGACTCAAAGCAAGAGTACACTTCTGATGATTCCAGTCATAAGAAAACTAAAAAACGAAAGAAAAATAAGAAAAATAAGAATGAAAGCCAAAGCAGCAACTCTCAAATAGAACCAATTGTACAATCAGCAGCTGACAACTCATTTGTAGATTCAGATAGTTCATCTCTCAGTCACTATGTTGAATTACCGACTCCAACGCCGGAGGACTCTTCAAAGCCAAAAGGCGATGTTACGGTTGAACCTATCCTAGAAGACTCAACACAAGAAGATTCACTATCATTAGAATCTAAACCACATGAAACTGAAATAGGGTATGAAGCAGATGATACTTCCATTGATGTTGAGGTTCTACCCATAGATAAGAAAGGTAAACTCAAAAAACGAAAACCTCACGTTGAAAGCGAAGATACTGCGTATCCCAAAACAACGACATCAGAAAGTGAAACTAGTAAATCTCCCGTTGATATAAAAGAACCAAAAAATAAAGACAAAAAATCGAAAAAAGGAAAGAAGAAACACCTTCCTGAAGACCAAATCAAACAACATGAAAGCACTGAAAATGTTACGTCACCCAAAGATGAGTCATGTCATACTTTCAGTGATACATCTGAAGTAAACACGGTCAAAATTGTCGAGGAGTGTGTTAATATTAGTCCGGAAATTACAGCCAAGGATAATATTACTGCTACTCTAACATATCCTGTTTCAGTTTTAGAAGAAGTTCAAATACAAGAGCTTTCTTCTCAAACATCCCCAGACTTAATTGAATCTAAAAATAAGAAAAACGATACTAATAACCATGTGAAATTAGTTGATTTAGAACTGCAGACATCACCGACTCCTACTAAAGAGATATTAAGCCAAACGTCGCCAGTCGATGATAAAGAAAATAGTACACAAACATCTGGAGATTTCACTGTTATCCAGACTATAGAATTATTAAACTCTGAAATTCAAACAAGCAGAATTCAAACACCAGATCCTATTGTCACATCTGAAGTGATGACTCAGATAGAATCTAAAGATATTATTCCGTATGATGACAAAGGTTCACAAACTGCCACAACTAAAGAAGTCAGAGAAACTCAAACATCGCCAATCTCAAATGTAACTTATGATGAGAAATATACTGAAATAATTATACCAACGGCAGATAGTGGCACAGAAACTGAAAGACATGAAAATGTTGATCAGCAGACTACAACCTCGCCTATTGAAATTCAAATAGCGGAAATAAGTGTTCAAACGAAGAATATTCCCCTCGTAAGTACACACACTCAGTCAGAAGCAGTTGAAGAAAATAAAGTCCCATCTCCACTCACAAATTCCCAAATTCAAGAAATTATCATTACTGAAAGATCTCAGCAAACGTCACCAATAGAGAGTTACGTAAGTGACATAAAAATTGAATCGACAAAAATGATTGATAGTGCACAACAAACAACACCTAGAAACGATACATCTTATAATCTAAATGAAAACACAACTAAGGAAAATATTACTCTTGTAAGTAATACACAACAGACATCCCCAAGATTGCTTCAACAAAGCGAAAATACCTTAGACTTTATAAAACAAAATATTGATCAAAATCAGCAAACATCACCTCGAGAACTACACGAAGAGACGACATCAACTTCTACGGATGAACCATATGAAGTACAACTACGTGCTCAAATATCTATCCCCCAAGCATCGATTGACTTTATTAAAAATGAACGGGAACCAGAGGAATTATCGGATTCTATAATAGGTGACTCGCACAAACAAAAAAGACGAAGACAGAAGAAAAAGGCTGAATCGCCGTTAAAGTCACCTGGAAGTCTATCAGATCCTCTTAATACAGAGCTTTCACTTTCTGCTTCGCCAACAAGTGAAGATCTATCAAGTAAAGATATTTCTTCCATAGATGAAGGCATCTCTCAGCATGCTAGTCCTATTTCGCAAAGTCACCATGATGATAAAAATCTTGCATTAGCAAAACTTTCCTATTCTGACGTGGTCCAAAGATCTAAATCAAAATCTCCTTCGCCTAGTAAAACTTATCTAATTCCAAAATCTGGGAAGGCTAAACTTTTAGACGCTTTAGAAAAAAGAACAAAGTCAACTATAGAAACGTCTAATATTTCTGACGATACAATGACTGTAGCCATTTTTGAACCATCAGTAGAGAAATCGTATAATCACATAATAAACAAAGAATTAGACGTGGTGAAAAATGCACTCAAAACTTATGATTCTACTGAAGTGGAATCGAGTGTCATTGTTATCATCGAAACTATTTCGATTTGGTTAGAAGAAATTCAATGTAAAATTCAAACAAACACCTTGTCTGGTATAGGAACTCAAGATGAATCGGTAAGAATCAAAACATTAGAAACATATATCAAAAATCTAAAAGAAATTATCACTGTAACTGAAATAAGAACGGAAATAAGAGAAGAAATTATAACTTTGATTGAGACATTAACACGCCAGGTATACGCTGTAAATAACTTAAGTAATCAAAGTAATGAAAAAGTTCAAGAACTAGAAAACAACTGGAGTAAATTTATATCCGATATAGATAGACTGTACAAGTCTATTCATAACGTTAAATCTTCTTTAGATAATTTAATTATGACAGAAACAACAACGCAGCAAAAATTAGAATACTTGGATAAAATTGAGACTGAAAATGTCGATAATATGGTCATGGTTAAAAAAATGTTTAATATCTATAAAAATATTCTTGAAAGTAACTATAAAAAGGATTGTCCAACACGTTTATATACCTGTGATGATTGTAGCCGTCAAATTGAAAACTCGATTAACACTGAAAGGGATCGCCTTTTACAACTTGCGGCATTAGCAGAAGAATACGAACAAACGTTGCAAGATTTTGGACAAATCACTGATGTGGCTGAAGCACTATTAGATGGTAAAATCATAATATCAAATCTGGAGCATCTCCATGAAGAAATCCAGAAGCATAGAAAATTCTTTGTAAATCTGAGTCACTGTAGAGCTATTTTGGAGTCTTTAGAAGACAATTTAGATAGTGAGACACGAGCTAAATATTCGTCTCTTCATCATTCACTTCACGATAGAGCAACAGCAATTATCGACAGAGCTGCAAGCCGAGCACAGCAAATGACATTAGCCGCATCAAGGTGGAGATTATTAGATCAAGGTATGAAAGAAGAACAACAATGGTTGAGGGTAGCTCAACAAAGAATCCCTGATGCTACCAATGTTACTTCAATGGACTATGAACAATATATAAACTTGTACCAATCTATAAGTCTTGATGTGTCTCAACATTATGCGAAGATGTTACGCCTCATTTCAATAACAGAGGGTCTTCAAGGCCTCGTCACATGTACTGGCTTAGAGACCGATTGTTCTTTAGCACTAGACACTTTACTTAAACTTCAAGAAGAGGTTGATTCTAGCCTAACGCGCTTGATAGCATTCAAAGAAAATTGGTCCGCTTACGATCATCTAATCGATAGAATCGAAGGTTGGATAAAATTAGGTAACCGGGAATTAGAAACTATTACCCCTGAAAATATCACTACAACAGCTAACCTACGTCGATTCTGGGAATTGAAGGCTCAACATGAGGTTCATAATAATTTAAAAACTGAATCTGGCGTGCAATTTGAGAAGGCGTTAGAAATTTTACCAATATCCGACGAGATGGTGCAGCGTCAGTTCTTCTCTAATATTGAAGATAAATGGAGGGCTCTATCGCAACGAATAGGCAATTTACACGCAGCTGCTATACAAAATATTTCGGATAGAGAAGTATCCACAGGTGAAAAACTATATATACTCGAAGACGAAATAAGAGAGCTCCGCTCAGTTTTAGATAGCCTCAAAGGAGTCATAAAGAGCGACGACGAACTTAATTTATACATAGAGAGACTGCAGGTCATGAGCGGTCGTATTGACAGAATTCAGAATGAACTGGGTAGATTAAGTTTGTTACCGACTGCAGAGTCCGAACGATTGGGTGCTCTCTTGACGCAATCTGGAATGTTGAGCGACCAGTTCGCCGAGGAACTCGAAAGGAGCTTACTACTTAAGGAAAAAATTTTACAAGTCAAAGCTGGTATAGCTAGGTGCCAGAAGAGCCAGCGACGAGCAAAACTAACATTGGATGAATGTGAAGCCGGAGAACGTCTGGGAAGTGACGTAGTCGAGAGGGCCTCGCAGACCTGCGATAAACTCGTGGAAGACCTGTCGCTGCAATGGAAGGACATCCTCGCTTTGAGACAAGCGCTACATACGCTACCGACTAGCCTTCGAGTTAGCGTATCTCCTTTGAGCATCGAAAGAGACATATCAGCTTTACAGGTAATAAAGTTTCCTAATAAGCCTTACAGCTTCATTTGTCAATACGAAATGGTCATTCATATTATCATGATAATATTTACTCCTCAGGAAACCCACTCGGAACTCGAAAGCGCATGCACCGATCTCAGCGTGCGCCTTCGCGCTAGACTTCAGCTCTGGAGAAGGTTCGAGAGGCAGCTGGAACTAGTGCAGGGTGCAGTGAGGGAAGCCGACTACATGGTCGAGCTCCTGACTGTGCAAGGGCAGGTCGACTACGACCGGCTCCTGAAAGCAACCGAAAAGCTAGAGGTGAGTGTTTTAATGTGCAGTTAATTTTTGTTAGCCGACTCGTACAAAGTGTTTGTAAGTAAATAATTGTTAATAATAATTTTCCGACCCATACTACCTGTCTCTGAAGTCCTTATCGTGTAAAACAACAGCTGTTACTTAGACTTCAATATAAACCTAATTACTCCACTGCGGCAAAGCAAGAATTTGGTTGGATGGTTATGATTTTGTTTCATTATTCGTCTGTTCCCTCATAACTTCTAAACTAGTCATTATTTCTTTTCTTCCTCAGACCCTGAGTGAATCACTGACCCGTCGTAACGGGGAGTTGGTGGGTTCGCTACGTTCGGCGGCCGAGCCCCTGCAGGCGAGCTGCGAGGCGTCGGTAGCGGCGCAGCTGCAGCGAGAGTTGGACGACGCGGCCGCAACGTACGAGCACACCTGCGCTAACCTAACTACGTTGTGCGACAAGTGAGTCATTTAATACATTCATTTATTAAAGGTCTGTTTTACCACTTTCTGATTAGTGCCGGATAGGCTATCCAAAACTTTTTTTTTAGGGTCAATTCAAACCGCAACGCGACGCGTAGATGCATTTCTAATGGATTTGACAGATTTGCTAGACGTCTCACACAATTGAAATTTGTCGATTCAATACAAATTTTAAAATGCATCTGCACGTCGCGTTGCGGTCTGAATTATCCCTAAGGGTCGTAATTAGGACTAGTACCATTGTCGATGCCTCGGTTCTGCTATTGGGTATGTATATGCAACATTAATGCTGCTTCGTTTCTTGTTAGATCAAGTTTCTATGACCAGCTGGTTACAGGCTATATTATACCAACACGTTAAAATGGCTCCAGCGCCCTCTATGAGTAGTCTAAGTTATAACTTGTTATGCAGATACCAGAAGGCAGTGGAGCTGTGGAAGCGTTACCGGGACGCGGCGGCGGTCGTGCGCGCGTTCGCCGAGCAGCAGGAGGGCAGCCTGCACGCGCTACGACCCGACGACGCACCCGCCACGGCTGAGGTACGTCTACCTAACATAAAGTTAATATACCTAGCGGAATTATAGCGGAATAGAGCAACAATCTCGAGTTGTCAAACGTAACTAGGGTTGCCATCCGTCCGGGTTTCCCCGGATTTGTCCTAGTTTAGAGGGCGTCCGGGGAGCGTCCGGGGAAGGTTTCATTTGTAGACCGAGTCTTAAAAAATAAAAAAAATAAAAAAATTGAGCCGCCCGCGAGACACGCACTATGCTCGCACACCACGAGAAAAGAATTACCTCGAAAATAGTAAGACTGA
>DWTA01000270.1:0-11851 GCA_018236805.1 Plebejus anna | reverse complement strand
CAATTTCGCGAGATAGATTATAATCTACTGGTATTTACAATCTTACGGTGACATAATATATACTTAAGCTGTAATAAAGTATAATATACCTAAGTTATAAGCGAGAAAGATCATAACGGCGCAGATGATGTAGACGGTGTTGGGTATGGTGTAGGGCTCCACGACGGAGACCCCGGGCCGGCCGGCCGCGGTGCAGTGCCGGTCGTATATCAGGAGTACAATTACATTTATCACCATGCACACGAATCCCGTGAATGTTATCAGGTTCGGCGCCAGCCATTTTGGAAGGAACTGCAAAGCAGAGATTATGATGAAAATAGAGGTGGTGGGACTTGGGAGAGACTAGAGGTAAGCCGTCGTAAGATGGGAATAATAGATGCGTAGTTGTAGTTACAGGGAAGAACTTTGAATTGGTAAAAATATGAAGGTACAGTATCTTGATTTAACGATGATATGAGTTAGGCAACAAATTAATTTTGTTATTACATAGCAACCGAAATAAATAGAGCAGTGACATCTATCAGAATATAAGTATTTATAAAAGCTAGGTACTAGAAGTGTGTAGGTAGCCTTACTAACCTGTACTGTCGCATTCCAAGACGGGTGCATTACATATCTACTGAGTGGACTTGTATCTATGGCGCTGTACTGAAAACGATACAAAATAAATAAACAAGAGATTTAAACCTTAATAAGTAGTATACAAGATCCATACTAATCATAATTAAATAGTTTTTAACATATTTATTTTGCTATAAACATATATAGTACGTTCTCTATTCTCTTATCTATTGATAACCATAATAATATAGCAGCGATTGGCAACGTCTTAGTTTGCAGCCCATGAATGTTTTGTGAATAAGTTATAATTTATAAGTATCAAAAACAAGGTATTCTAATATTGCCAGTACTTATCGCTACTAAAAAACGTAAAACGTAAAAGCTTGTGTCATTTTGTAATAAAAACTTTGATTATTTTTCTGATTCCGAGGGAGGATAAGAAGGGCTCAAACTTATATTTAAAATTATGGTCTAGAAAAGCCCTCACAGTATGCCTAGGTTGGGCTTGCTAGGATTTTGCTTTTAGGGCTTAGAGTATGTAGGGCCTGCGGCCTTTAGTTTATTTTGCCACCTTGTGGCCCTTGGCTAAAGGTTGCGTTGCCAAAAGGTTGCCTCCCGCTGCCTTATACTTAATAAAAACATACATAAGAATTGTAAATCCTTCGCTTTATCCTATTATTGTCTGTTACTATTAATAAAATCACTCTACATTTCTTTATTTTTATTTTTGATAAATCATTATGGTTTAAACTACGAGACTAGTCACAAAACTGTTCATTGATTGTTATAAAGTTTTGTTTTTCTTAATAACTCCTAAGTAAATTGTAAATTTCGTAAACTTTAAGAGCTGTATAATTTTAATGTTAATTATGTTTACCTTTATCCTATAAATATAACACTTAAATAAAGCAAAATACCTATCAAAAAATATTTTACTTTACCTTATAATTTTTAAATCCCTTCAAATGGGCCTTACTCATATATTTGTAGTTAAACATTTTGATAGATCTAAGTACACTTATTTACACACTATTTGAACTTACACTTATGACATAAACTTTACACTAAACAACTATTATTATTTTTAACAGTCCACATTATTGGTAACAGTTCACTTCTATGACATGATAAAGAATGAACGGGTATTTTGATAACAACGGAGTCACACCCGATAAGTAAAAAAATAAATATCAGTTGCAAAATAAATAACTTTGAAGTAAACATAGTATATTATTTTAAGCTTTATGACCTCGAAATGACATTTAAGTGGAGGCAAATCGTAATAAAATCAAAAGTGTAATTAAAATCTGTTACAGTTTTGAATTACGATTTACGATAGCAGCCTTTTTGTTTTTTTTAAGTTACTAGACGACGCCCGCAACTCTATTGCGAGAAAAATCGTTAATTGCGCGAGAACCGGTCATTTTTCCGGGATAAAAAGTATCCTATGTCATTTCCCAAGACTCATACTAAATTTCAGAAAAATCGCGGTTCATCCGACAGAGGTTACAAACAGACAGACACACTTTTGCATTAATTATAGAATTAGTAATATGGATTAATTGTAATAAAATATAAGTACTATATTTAGATGTGAGTACTTACATAAGTTGTGCTTATGTATTATTGGTTACTTCAAATCATACGACTATTGATAACAAATTATTTATCATTAATTGATAAATTTGGTGATAGCCCTGCCGATGCCGGTCGCTGACCCATATTTTGTTATCTTTAATCTTATAAATACAAGGTAATCAGTTGAGTTGAGGAAATAGTCTCTACCTACAATTTCTATTTTATAATATATACTCCGTAATATACTATTAGTATTTAATTTCGGAGTATATTACATTTTTCCGGGATAAAAAGTATTCATAGATGTCTTTTTTTCTAGGACTCAAGTATCTTCAGTTCTCTATACTAAACATCAAACTCAATTCAGCGCGTGAAGAGGTGTTCACAGACAGGTAGACAGACTCGCATTTATAGTAATGAAGCATACTAGGTATGTCAAACTCTACTAAGTACTTTGTCTTTTAAAAAATGTGCAAAACGTGGTGTTGAAAAAGGACTAGGATGACATAAGTATCAAAGTATGACACAGCTTTCGTCTCATCATCAGTTTAGTCACATGTGATGCACGATTTATTTTATGACATGATTCAGGTGATAAATCATAATGGAACCCGTAGGTTTCAGCTCTAATTCTCTATGTTCCTTGTGAGTAACACAAAATTATGGTGATGTAAGAATTGCGAAACCTATCATAAATAGATCACTGTTTCCATTCTATAAGTCACCTTCCTATGGAATTGTGGATTCTTCCATTGGACTTAATCAAGGTAAGCCTAGAGCAAATATTTTAAGCAATGCTAACTAGGAACTAAATTACATGGTAGAATATGAAGGTGTAAAAATTCCTTCTCATAATATTAAGATTTTTGTCTTTTAAACTTCCAAGAAAGAAGGAAGTGCCTTTTACAGATTTTTATAGCAGACTCATGTATTTTCCACTAAATTAAGAATGAAACATTACGTCTCCTATTAAGTATAAAGTCCGTCTTTCATCTGTGTATGCGTCCATACCGTTGTTTTTCAGCGTGCACCGAAGTGGTAATTATGCGTCGCAATGCCGGCGCTAATTGAGTCCCCCGCCCGCGCCCACAGTGCAGTTGCTGTGACAAACGACATCTGCTGATCGCTCGACGTCCGACATACAGAGTAGACAAATTTCAGAGAATTTCTATTCTTATTTAAAAAAAAAGTTTCAGGTTTAGTTAACGTCGCGTCGGGTTAAAATGTAGAGTCGCGCGACTACGCTACTCGCTACGTAAAATTAAAGCTACGGGCAGATACATTTTTACTGTAGTAAACTGAATTTAGACACCATTTAGTTTTGAAAAAAATTGGTTTTCGTAGCTGCAGTCTATAAAATATTATAAGATGTGCATTGTGCGCTACAGGTTACTACTTCTTAATCTATTTTACAATAGATTTGGTTGTCCCTAGTTCCTATACTGTGTACTATATCGTGTTACATGTTCGACACTGTGGTCCCCATTCCCCCGTAATCATGTGACAAAGTAAGCCCGCAATTTACAAGCCTAGACGTAGATCAGGGGTAAAAAAACCACGCATTGTAGCAGTAGTTACAAGTACTGCTTCATCTTCCTAGTTTTAACGCCACCGTAGAAGTGTTTAACTAGTAACTAGAAAGTATCCAGCCTAGCTTATTTTTATGTAAATAGAGTAACAAAGTATTTTTATAGTAACAAAGGAATTTTCTAATAAAGGAAATTTCGTACCTTACCTAACAGCAATTTAGGGATTATGCACGAAAAGTTATTAAATTTTTTTGTTTCGTTTATATTTAATGTTTGCTCTGAGGCCTGAGCGTTACTTACTCTGCACTGGGAAGTTATAATATTGTCCAATTGATGCACATCGTTAGTAATGTAGGTAAAACATCAATATGCAAATATTAATTAAGGATATTGTATTACAGTCATATTTTAATTAAGATCCATGTAGAGTCCATATCAATAAAGATAAAACTTTTTGTTTATTATGAACTTACATGAGAAATTTTATTTTCATGGGAAGTACCAGTAAATTATTGCTGTAAAATTGTAATAAACGAATTCTATGAATTAATGATCAATCAATTTAGAAGAACAAGTTGCCTACTTCCTATTAATTAGATTTAATTAAGTAACCAACCAGCAACAGTGAAATCACCCCAGCCAGCACAGATAATCAAATTATTCAACAGAGCATCCCCATTCAAAATTACGGATAATTTGAAGCGGGATCGCACTGGCAACACAGACATTATCGGCGCGGTTCAAATTTCAAATTACGCGTCGGTGTCGGGTGGCGCCCTCCGCGTCGCGTGGCAACTCAGGTGTATTGATCATTAATAAAGTTATGCTACCCTGGTAAGAGTTGCTTATTTGTCTACTTTGGGTCATGATAGCGGGAGAAAAAAATAATCTTCTGGGGGAATAACTTTTGTTAGAAGCAACCAGATTAAAAAACCACACCCCCTAGATAAAGAACGACGTTCATATTGGGCTACGATGGAAATTTGCTTATGTAAAAAGCTTAAAAGCAAAGCTCCCTAGTTCTTATGGATTCTCTATCAATGCCATGGGCGATCACTGACGAATATTTCTGGTCTCTGTGTAGAGATATAACTTAATCGTTTGGTCTTTCTTGCAGCCTCCCCACATGGATGTGGGGAGGCTGCAAGAAATATCTAATATCCAAGTAACCCAGTTTTCAAGACTGCGCCGAGTGGTCAAGTTTCCGTAATGTATTCATGCCCTAAGAAGTGCAGTCAATTATTTTAATCGATGTTAAAGTGGTGATGTCATCGCAAGAAGTAAGTATGCCAAGATTCAGAAACGATGTATGTATTCCCGTTTCATAGTTTAAAGTTGTGTATAAACTTACATACTTAGTAAAAAATCTGAAAATTATTTAAAATATTTTGGCATACATAATTAAAATAACATAACTTAGTAAAACACCAAAGCGATGGCTCGTTCTTCTTCGAGCCTTATATAACAATCGAAAATCGTGGCACATTCAATATTTTTGTAAGTCAGCACATTGACAGAAACATTGGCTACACCTCCGTGGTCGTTTGTTTGGTCTAGGTACAGTCATGTTTTGGTACCAGGAGAGCAGACGCCAGAGGAAGTGAGGTAGGCGTGAGACGACACCATCCTGCCAGACTATCTAATGATAAGACTACGGTGCAGGTCACAAACGACTATGTAGAGCACGTAGATTTAAGGAATGACTAATGAGTAACCACTGACAGCTGATATAAAATAAAGGTACTGCAGTAAGCATAATTACGTTCTTCAATTAATATTATATGGTCTATACTAAAGTACGGTCGCAGGATAAAGAGATATATTATGTACTTCCATCGAACTACTTGTATGTTCTACATGCACTGGATTCACATCACACTATCACACTTCACACTAATATTATAAAGGCGAAAGTTTGTGAGTTTGTATGTTTGTTACTTCTTCACGTCTTAACGGCTGGAGCGATTTTTATAATATTTGGTATGGAGTTAGTTAATATCCTGGATTAACACATAGGTTACTTTTACTGCGGGGTAAATATCACAATATTTTATTTTCTCTAATATACCGCGGCGCGGGTAATACCTCATGGCACAGCCCGTATATCATATTATCATAATATAATAATATTATGATGCCTCGTTTCCATGAGATAAATATAAATAACTTCTAATAATAATTTATCGTGATTATTGATACAAATTAAATTATATTTCTCATTATGACTACTTTGTGCCACAATCCACGCATAATCCGCACAGAAATTATTTGAACACTATAAAAATATAAAAAGAACGCTCTTTTATTATTTAATTGGTATTATTGGTGGTAATCTGATACCAAATATAATAATATTTTATTAAAATTTGGATAATACACAAGAAGTTTTTTTTATAATATATTATTTTATGCTTATTAATTATATGATCATATAAACAATACATTTTTTAATCGAAACATCTTTATTTCAAAATATTTATAGAAAACAACTACAAGTAGTACTAAGAATTTTTTGCCTTTACGTAGTTATGCCCCTGTAGAACCGCCAGCCTGGTACAAATGATTAAGAATTTTGTGTCAGTATCTCCAGGCCTACTACAGATTTATAAGAAGGGAAGGAAGGACTACGATTGCAGCATCTTCTGTCGCCCTAGTGGTCCGCTGCCGCCCATCCCTCGCACCAGGTACCAGGCAGCGCTAATCGGGGCCTCGGTGATGAGCCGGCTAGACGACGTGACAGACGATCACGCGGAATGCAAATGGCCGCGGCCTTTGCTGTTTTTAATTTAAACTAATGTCCCGCTTGTTTAGTTCTCGCGGCACTAAAACAGCGTGAAACGATGAATTATGGCCCAGCGTTTGACACACAATTGATATTTTCGCTATTATGTATGCAATTTGTAAATGTTACATTTATAATTCGTCCTCCTGACGACGCCTGAATAACAAATTAATTTACCTACTTTTAATGATGTGAAACGAATTATTATCTTGTGAAGAAACTTTTGAAAACATGATTAATTTATCATTTATTCTTCTGCGTAGCAAAATATAGCAAATGTTGTATAACTATAGTAAACGTAAGAGAATTTGTAATCATTACAATGAGCTACAACATAAACTACGCTGAATACTCGCAGCGTCAAAATTAACTTCGCGGTGTATTGTGTCTACGAACGAAAATACTACATATTGAGCCATAACCAAACATACAAGGGTTGATTATACGACTCGTTCATTATTTCAGTTTGTTAATTGAAAATTCAGAAGAGTAAAGATAATTCTTTCTCTCTCTCTACATTAATATGTAGAGCTTTCGGCAGAGACAGTAATTACATAGATAGGGAAGACTTTTACTGATTATGTAAGATCATGAAGTGCTTTTTTGAGTTACTTAATTAAACTATTTTACTACTGAAAGAAAATTATCCATGAAATGTTTCTGAGTACGGCTGTTTGTCCCGTTCTCTGCTAAGCTAGTCTTTCTCTCATTGCTTTTGTCTTTTACTTCTCTGAGAGCAGCGTTGGGTGCCTTATGATTTATGAATAATAAGTATATTTTTTAAATATTTAATCCCTTATAATATTATTTTTTCGTCATGACAACCCTATTTAACATAGTAGCGTAATTACTCGTTAAGCGAACGATTAGCTTTCGATAACAAAACATTCCGTTTGTCTTTTTGCTTCACGTTCTGTCGGTGATTAGTTCACGGAAACCGATTTGTTTGTTACTTCTAATTATAATTTGGCTTTTTAATTGGAACAAAACATATTTAATTGGTACCGATTAATCTATTTAACTGTTACTTATTTCTTTTGTTTAATATATAAAAATGTTGTGGATGTATTTTTATAATAGAGACGGAGTTGATTAAGTAGTTATTAGTGCAATGATTATCATATTTATCCTTTGATGTCCTTTGTGTTTTAAAAAGAGGAATTAAGTTTTGGGATATTAGCAAAAATGATAAGCAATAAGCCAGACTGATTGTCTTTACTCTTTTGCAAGTGGTCCCATGGATGTATCTTCTATTACATTGACTATTACGTATGACAACTATTTTTAAAAAGTTAATGTAACTTCTAAATTCGAATGTCCGTTCCATCTGACAGCTGTCAAAACGGCGTCACGGCGCTGCAGCCGCGGGCGTCCGGTTACCGTCGCTCAAGCGCGCGCAGCCGTGAACAGAACGCAAAGAGACGATTGGAATCATTTCCGATGTTCCAGAATAGACTGGTCTATTTCGTCTAGCTTGTTAGTCACTAACGGGTTATTATTTGTGATACTTCAGCGATTGTATGTAACGCACTGTCAGCAAACTGTCAACACTCCTGATGATGGGAGTATGGGAGTGGTGAAGCGACATGCTTGTACTTACTTACTTAAGGGTTCGAAACTTTTAAGTTAATGATTGTGTTAATGGGAGAGCTAGATTAGAGCCATTTTTACAAATTCCCCATAATTCATTAACTTACAATGTACCTACATTATAATATTAAATTGTAATTAGTCCATCAGTACTACTACAATCTAGATTCTAGAACAAGTCTAGAACCAACAACGAAATGGCATACCCTTCTTAATTAGGTGTTAACCTAAGTAATAACAGTAAAGTTTGTGACCAAAATTTATTATTAATTTATTATTATTGGGTCTGTTACCAACTACAACTGTAACACCCAAAATACCAGCAGAGTACCTATAAAAGCGGTTACTTCTTTTGACTAAGCTAAAAAGTTGTGATTCTCCTGGTACTACTAGTAACAAAACACCAGGCAATCATAAAATCCACACCTATCATAGACCAATAAAATAAGTTCAATGACAAATCGGTTTACCGAGCCCTTCACATCGGAAACTCTGTCTCGTCCGTTTTGGCTCACGCTAATTCCCTCAGGGACGTCTATCGACGTTGACACTCCACTTAATACATTAGATATGCTTCATAAACATACTTTACAAACGCGCCTGAAATATAAATATCTAGAAAAGTGGCCAAGCTCGAGCTGGGCTTATAGCGATGGTTCTGTAAAAGTCCGCGTCCTTACGTCCTCTCCTTGTTGATCCTTCACGGAAAAATGGAAGAAATTACGAACGTATAAAGCGGTATACTCGATTGTGTATGCTATAGACCTAGCTCAGCAATCATCCATCAATCATGGATATCCCCCATGGTCCAACGTGAAAACAGGCCAAAAGACCGTCTTCGTGTGAAACCTACAGGCCAAAACGTGTCAAATGTATGGCGTTCCAGTTTTTCTAATTCGTCTAAGTAGAAAAGTGCGAGCGTAGCTTCTGACATGAAAGCCCTAAATGTGAATTACTGCGTAAGCATTACTCTCAATTCAAGACCTTCATCATTTTGCCACCATAAAAATACCTACAATAATATGTCAAAAACAACATATTAAATTGATACTCCAGAGATTGATACAATGAAGCCATTAAATAGTATAATTCTATAATTTATAGTTTGGAGCAGTCCAGAAGCCGCAAGTGATAAATCTAATCAAGTTCCCCCCGTTGACGTGTAATGGACCCCCCAGGGGCGAGGGGCGCTGAGCCGAGGGTGTGTCTGAACTCTAATGGCTGATGCTCATATGCTACGGTCATAATCTTCGTTATTAAAATATTGTGGATAATTAGTGGAGAAGTTAAGATACTGCGGGCGCCTGCTACATGCGTTTGACGGATAATGGACAATATCTGCTGTCTGTAAAAAAATTAGCTACACGATATTCAAATTTAAATATCTTTATTACTTACTCTTCTTACCTTATTAGGTTGATATGTCGATAATTTGATAAATCGAATTATCGCGAAAATTCTAGGGACTTCGCGAAAACATGGATAATATTAATGACTATATTATGGTGATTACATTTTTTAACCTTACTGACGTGAAAGATTTTTAGAAAATATAATATATGCGTATTTGTTTTAAAATATTTTTCTTAGATTTTTATCTTATGAATTTTCATTATTCAACCTTTAAAATATATATTTACATTTTAATAATGCAAAATACTTCTTTAATTGACAGTATCTCTAAGAATCTAGAAAATTAGGCAATAAAAACATCTCAAAAGTCAATAATGTATTTATCCGAAACGTTTGCTTATCTCATTTTGGTAAATAATAATCGTAGAAATATCTTGGAAATATCGATATACGATAAGTTCAATAACACATGACTCTTAATACACGTGCGATTTATCTAAATTAAAATAATATTATCGATATATTATTAAAGTAAAATTGGCATTTTGTAACATAAAGCTGATGTTTTTATGCAAAAAAATTCATACCAAAGTGCCAAGGTGCAGGTTTTTTTTCACGCAGAACTGATTCTCATAGCCTAATAATCCAAGTATTATAAACGATTGAAAGACTTTCCCAAATTTTTATAAATGATAAATACCTAAAGGAACTAAAATAATTAACACATCAAGTATCAACTAATAAGAGCAGACATAATAACATGATCATAAATTATTATATTCCGATGCTTATGTTTTATAATAATTAAGCTAATAAGTGTAAAGTGTAATAACTCGACACCCCTCACATAGCTCAATTAGCTCAAATGTGAGCTACAAGATTGTCCGATAACAATCACGCCTTATGCGCACCCTATTATTTGTTGAGACAGTTGTTGAAATTATAAGCCACATACTATTATCACAATATTATCGTTTGTATGTACCTGTACTACGAGGTACTAATTATTTTCTTATGTGGAAAGCTGGATGTAGCTTGCCTTAGGCTATTTAACTATGTGAGTTGATTTCAGGCTCCATACAATTTTAGCTGCCAGGATAACACACAGTTCACAGTATTTTGTAGTTCAATACTGATTTTAAATAATGAGTAAAAAGCTGAGCAGCATCAGATATTTACGACAATTTGTACGTCCGCGCGTCCAAAGTGTAGCAAGTAGTAATCATGACCGAGGAAAGTGCTCATTACCATTTACCAAATAAAAATGTAGTAAGTATCTGAAAAGGACAATAGTAAAAAAGCTAAAACTAGCTGTTAGAGTTACATACTTAACTATAAAATTTTGCAATCAACGCAATTGACGTAAACGTGAAAAATAATTTTATACATCAAATTGCCTAATATTCTTCACGACGTCACGGTCTGTGCCATAGATAATAATCGTCTGTAATTATAATAAAATCAACATCATATTAAGATGGTGCTGATTGATAAAGAAAAAGCTTGTTAATTCGCCACTTCACACTACCATCAGCACCACCTATGGCACCACCCTTCACAAGTTATTCAATTATGAACACTTGTTGTCCGATAACAATCACACCCACGGGCACCCTACACTTACTACCCAATTTGTCATGGATTATATTTATTGAATTCGCGTAGTAATGTTTTATTACTTTGTAGGGTACCTACATGGTTTTAAGACATAATATACATTTATTAATATTTTCGTTGATGCTGTTAAAAATTAAGATCTTTGGAGTATGTAGTTTTGTAAGCCACAAGTTTTAAGTGACGACCAATGTTTCAACTTTCAATACCTATAATATACGGTAATGTGGAGAAATACAATTTTGAAAAAAATCCCACAAAAAGCCCCAAAATAAAATGCCGTTATCGAGAAATATGAATATGACGATGACAAGACGCGCTTCACACCCGTATAGACCCATCGAGGTTCTACCTCTGGATTTTACGAAATCAATCCTTATATCGATGAAATTAGGGTCCATTAAAGGTAAAATAACTGTGAACTATGTGTGTTGGTCCCGCGGGCCCGGGCGAGCAACGCCGTAAACCCACACCGCGCCCACGGGGAATAAATTAAGCCACGGTGCCCGCGATGTTGGTGGTTCCACCATTATACACTGTATCTGTTACTGTACGGTGGCCATGTAGCAGTAAGCATCTGGGATATGAATATCTGCTACGGAATGGTGTTTATCTCCAAACCAACTAGCAACAGACTAGTTATAGCTACGATTAAACTACCATGGTCTTAACCAGACCAGTAGCTTAGACCCTTTAGAAAAAAAAATGGTGTTGTCTTCAAGACCTAATGACATTTAATATCTATTGATATCTATTGACGCTTCACACCACGTCAGTCTGGCCCCATGTTAAGTACCTGAAGGACTTGTGTTACAGGTACCAGACAACGGAAATATATTTAATA